>JAJJWX010004358.1:0-80746 GCA_023529315.1 Papaver bracteatum
AAGAGAGATATTTGGTGAAATCTTCCACACCTTAACAAGGTGAAGATGCATCCATTATAAACATCTTTACGCACTCCAAAATAGGGTAAGTCAACCATGCATGGGAATATTACATTTAAGACTGATATACTCAATTAGTTGCGCTAATTGCGCATGAGTATATATTACATTGATTGCTCCGGTGTATCCTTGCATGAGTATATTACATTGATTGTCGTAATCTTGGTGTATCCTTAACACCTCCCCTCAAGTTATACTAGCTTGACGGACGTGCAACTTGCTTCAAGTATTTGAAACCGTAGCTTAAAGCCCTTTTGTAAATATATCGGCCAATTGATCACGTGGAGCTAATAAATCAGATCTAGCAGTTGTTTACGAGCAACTCGTTCTCACAAAGTGATAATCTATTTCTATGTGCTTTGTCCGGAGCATGGAAAACTGGATTAGCAAGTTAGATAAGTCGCGTCTAGATTATCAACACCACAAGATGGGCGGAGAGTGTTGTACTTGAAGCTCCTTGAGAAGAGACTGTATCCATATTAATTCAGACGTTGCAATGGCCACCCCACGATATCACGTCTTCTCGATTTAGATACAGCTTTTGCTTCTTCGCACTCCACGATATCAAATTTCCTCCAAAATAAATACAATAGCTGCTAGTATCGCGCCGATCATCTAAACTTCACCTCAATCGCATCGGAGTATGCTTGAAGAGAGAAATCTTTGGTACCTTTGATGTGCAAACCATAATCAACAAGTGTGTTTGAGATACCGTAGTATTCTTTTGACCAACTCCCAATGCTCTAAGTAAGGATCATATATATCGACATACCTTGTTGACGATGGCTGATATATCAGTCTTGTGAGATGCAAATATTGCAAGGCGCCTACCACATCTGTGATATAAGGAAGGATCCTCAAACTTTTGTGTTCCCTTTTGTTGAATTTTCGCATTAGGAGCCAATGAGTACACACAGTGCTTCACACCATCTAGCTTTGTTCGTTAGTGAAGGTCGGCAACATACTTGCGTTGAGACAAGATTAACTCATTTGAAGATCGAAGAACTTCAACGCCTAAGAAAAACTTCAGATCCCCATGTCTTTTAAGGCAAATGCGTTCCAAGATCTTGAATAAGTTGTTGAATTCGAGAAGATTGAGACCTCGTTATAATGATGTCATCTACGTACACAAGAACATACGTTATAGAGTCATCTGCTTGTAAAATAAATAATGAATCTGTCTGCAATGGAACCCTGGAATCCTAAGTGCAACAAGTGTGCACTCAGTTTGGAATACCAGGCCGAGGCGCCTGTTTAAGGTCGTAGAGAGACTTATGCAATTTGCATACATGATTGGGGTAGTCTGGATCGACGTAGCTCTGAGGTCACTGCATATATACATCCTCCTCAAGATTGCCATTCAAAAGGCGTTCTCAACATCCATTGTTTGATCTGCCATCGATTCATAACAGCTATTGATAGTACTAATCTAATAGTACACGGCTTGATAACTCGGCTTAACGTCTCTCCATAATCAATGCCCGATGCTGAGTGTAACCCTTAGCTACCAAACGCGCTTTAAATTTGTTGATATCGCCATCGGATTTTGCTTGACCCTATAGACCCATTTCGAACCAACAACATTCATACCTTTTTCATATTTCACCAATGAGTAAGTGCCATTGCGTATGAGTGCATTGATTTGAACGTCCATTGCTGATTTCCAGTTTGATTCTTAGAGTCGTGTCAGTAGAGTTGGCTCAATGAAGTCCGCATCGTGCATGGGGTGTTTGGTTGCATTTAAGCACATCTTCTTTAGAGGTTTTGATATACCGGACTTTGCTCGTGTTTGCATGGAATGAGTTGGAGCATCAGATTCTGGAGTCATAGTGCGATCGAACCTCGAGGTCGTGCCGTTGACGTTGCGCATCGATCTTGAGGTTGTCTTGATGATGAAGCGATGCTGTTGAAGTGTAGGAGTTTTCTCCGATGATTGTTGTAGCAACGGAGAAGCAGTGCATGTCGATTCTAGTATGAGGGTGCCAAGAATGAGTCTAGTGTTCCGGTGTATGTATAACAACATTTTCTACACCAGCAGTATATAAGAGCTTCTAAATGGTGGAGGAGTGAGAATACTGTATTCATCGAACAATACCTGAGCTTAGCAAGGGACTCACGTCTGGATGGACCGAAATGGGAATGAGCCTTCTTCAAACCGTACATGGCAGAGATGTAAATCCTATTGGATTCTCTCGTGCAAGCACATATAGCCTTTGTGTGAATTGTGTACCCAATGAAGACACAAGGAAGAGACCGGGTTCCAATTTTGTGGAATTGTACTGTCTAAGGCATGGATATGCCAGTGCACCCAAAAACACGTAGAAATTTGTAATCGGTTTTTTATTGAATAATAACTCTAAAGGAGTTTTTGGTGCATTATCGATTTTGGTAGCTCGTTGATGAGAAAACATGCGATGACAAAGGCATCTCGCCTGAATGATTTTGGCATATGTGCATGAAAAAGCAAGGCTAACTCCGACTCAAATGACATGATCGAATACGTCTCTCACTAAGCCATTTTGAGGAGAAGTATGGGGACAAGAAAACCTATGTTGGATGCCTGACTCATTTAAATAGGCTGTGAATTTTTTGTATTCCAAGGCATTATCGATTGAAAACTTTGATTTTATGATCCGTCGATCTCTACTTGCTTATGAAAAGAGATGAAAGTGTGCAACGATCGTAACGAAGAACAAGTGGAAAACCCACGTAAAATGAGAGAAGACATCCATAATAAGAAGATAATATTTAAAACCAGTTCTTGAATAATTAGAGAAACCCAAATATCCGACACAACCAGAGCTTAATGGTGTATCATAAACAAGTGGTACTTAACGAGAAAGACAAACTTTTGCTCTTGCTAAGATGACAAGAATGACAAGAATCAAAAGTTTTATTGGAAACAAAAGAGAATTACGAAGACAAATTTGTGAAACAAGGCGCAACATTGGATGCCCTAGTCTTTGGTGCCATAGAGGGAAGGTAGAAGACAAGTTTGCTCACGCTTAATCGATCTGTCTAGCATGTCCACGCCTCAAAATGTATAGCCCATTCTTATTCAAGTCCTCGCAGCAGAGGTGCTCCCGATTGCTTGTCCTTCACAAGAAAATGAGAAGTGTGAAATTCAAAATAAACATCATTATCTTTACGAATCGAGCGACAGACATGACAAGTTTGTTTTGATTTGTGGAACATGATACACATTATTTAAATCAAGGATCTTGAATTGTATGTAAATGTTGCATTACCAACATTGGCAATCTTAAGAGCATTACCATTACCAACATGCACCACTTCAGTGCCATCATACTCATGTGGTATGGTCGATTTCTCATATCCGTCGTAAGATGATGAGTTGCTCTCGTGTCGCTTACCCATTGATTACCATTCACACCATCCTGAAAGCAATATATGCCGCAGTTGATTGTGCTCGATTGTTCTTGGTTTGTAGCGAAACCAACAGTTATCGACTTGATGATTATCCTTCTTGCAAATCTGACACTGACGTTCAAACTTGGGCTTAGGATGCTGGTTTCGACGATTTTGTTGATTATTGTGGTTATTCCGTGGAGGTCCACGATTGGTGTTGTGGAACTTGTCTTGGTGCAGCACTGCTGGACGCTCCCGAGTTGGAGATCGCAACATTCGCAATGGGTTGTCGGATAACAGATAGATGTCGCTTTAGGCGCATATCAAAGGTGGATAAGTGTGCATAGAAGGTCTGCATATCCATGTCCTCCACAAGATCGAGAGAGGTCACAACAGGTCGTATGATCTGATTTAGACCATTGCTTATGCATTGCTTCATCTCATCAGTGGAAACCAGATACCTGCTGTCGTAAGTGACTAAATAGAGATTTAGCTTCAAGAAAATAAGCTTTCATGGATTTGTTACCTTTGTTCATGTGATGTAGTCGCTTTTTCAAGTGCATCCGATGCGCCTTTGTCTTGGGAGCATATTCAAGCTTCTAACGCATCCTGCATGTACCTTTGCTGTGTCCAACTCTCCCACCGCTCCTAAACAACTTCGCTTAGGGTTGAATTTAACCATCCAACTAACAAGGAATCCTGCTCTCATAGGCTGTGAAATCGGGATTGACCGCATCAGTATTTGGTAATGTTCTCGCGGCTTTTCTTTGGTTCCATCAATAAACCCGCTTAAACCATATCCTTTCAGTATGGGTTTGAACTGTGTCTTCCAGAGCAACCAGTTTGTCTCCGTTAGCTTGAGTGTAACAAGATTATGTATCTGAACTTGCCTGAGTTGTGTTGTTGTTGCCATTGATGGTTGATGTTTGGTGATATGATATTTCTGGTTTTTTTTGTGTTTGTGAAGGTTTTGAAGCGTAGAAAGGATCTTGCTCGATACCAAGTCAAGAGAGATATTTGGTGAAATCTTCCACACCTTAACAAGGTGAAGATGCATCCATTATAAACATCTCAGAGGTAGTTTCTTGTCCAAAATTTTGTGAGCCAGTGAGAACATGTCTATTATTTTCATTGATCGTCTTTCTGAAATGTTTTTTCATATTTTTGTTACTCTATGTTTTGTTTAATTGGGTAGTATCTTTGTATTTTTCTTATAGAGGAGCAATCAAATGTTGGAACTATATGAGCAAAACCGTCTAGCAGCTCAGCCAGGAAGTGAAGTTGAAGGAAGTGCTACAGCTGGGGTTCAGCGGTCCTCAACAAAAGCACCTAAATCCAGTGAGGAATCAGTTCCTGTAAACGGTCATGGATCTGGCACAGCAGCATCTGTGAAAGCTGAGGCAGCGGTCCCCTCATTAACTAGGGCAGTGTCTGAACATTCATATGGTGATAACCAAAATGGATCCCAGAGAAGTGCCCAAAATCAAAATAATGATAATGGGAGGACAGAGATGACAAGTGTTACCCCAATACGCAAGGTGGACGGTGATACTAAAGAGTGCCAACATTCTGAACAGGACCAGGAGATGGATGGTGAAACTAAAAATTACCATCATTCTGAACAGGATCACAAGGGGGATGCTGAAACTAAAAATCGCCAACATTCTGAACAGGAGTCGTTGACCTGCAGGGGGAGAATGTTAAAGAAACTTCTAGCAGAGACAGGTCAGTGTCGGACCATTCTGTTGCTGAGGATCAAGAGAGGAAAAGCGATAGAAGGGAAATGGGGGAAGCAGGCGAAGAAAAGACGAATATGTCGGGAAACCGAGGTTACGTTCATCTCGAACCGGCATGCTTCCATAGAAGTCAATTCCACGAAACATCCTACTTTAGATAACTTAGCTCGAATCCTTTACTTACATCTTTAGATTAGCATGATCGGATAATACTAGCACGAATATATAATCAATACGATATGGACAATCACACACGACACAAAGATTACGTGGTTCACCTATGTATGCTACATCCACGGCCAAAACCACCCCGAGAAGCTTCATTATCATAACAAGTTATTATATCGTCACACATCATATAATCAACTAGTTATATAACCCACTAGCGCTAAACGTTAGAAACAACAAGACATATTACGAAGAGTTTACCTCTTCCTTTGTTCTTCTTCTTCCATAAACCTACACCGCCATGGTTGCTTCGACTTTAGACAAGAACACGAAGAACATCATGAATTCTAGCTTCCCCATATGAACCCTAGATTTCTCCCATACCCGTTCTCACTACAAGTCTCTCTTTTCACATAGTTTTCACCCCATCACCAACCATTGTAGGACACAACGGTTGTGACTCAATCACTCCCATTATTGAGAGAGGATTCTACTAGAGAATTAACCTAGAGAATGATTTCTACTCTCAATATAAGCCCTCTTATATAGTAGACAAATCCTTCCTCCCCAAGTCTTAGAACTCCTAAAACTAGACTCACACCTTAATTAGGAAACCCTAAACTTGGAAAATACTCCTCCAAACCGTCATACAAGTTTCCTAATCCAAGTAAAGCTTGTAGACATTCCAAACCCGAAACTGACCTTTAGCCACGGTTTTGACAGCATTAGATCACGTTTTTCTGCTGCAAAACTGTTACCTAAAGTCTATTTTCAGCCATATGGTTTTGTATTCGGAACAAAACCTCAACAGAATGTTGAAGTTTCCCAGTCTGGCAGCAGAGGTGGGCGGAATTTGGATTACAGGGAAGGCTCTGTGAGTCAGTCACCACTTGATTCTATAAAAAAGCTCGACAGAGATAAGGTCAAGGCAGCTCTAGAACGAAGAAAGTCCCGTGTTGGAGTTGCAAAGAAAATGGACCTAATGGATGACGATGATCTAATTGAAAGGGAGCTGGAAGCTGGCATTGAGTTGGCAGTTGAGGACGAGAAAATAAAGCAGGAGAGACGACAGAGCTGGCCTAACTCCTCTAACAGTCAAGAACTTGAAAACCAGAAGTCTGGCAGAGATCGAGATGACAGAGTCAAGGGGAGGTCATCAACTGGAACCAAAGGGAAAAACCTTGAAGATAGAGAAGTTCATTTATTTGATGATGGAAATAAGAGAGAATTCCAGTCTCCTGAATCGAGTAATCGGAAAAGAAAGGCAGTTAGCCCAGATGTCGATCACGTGTAAGGAAACCTTAATAACACTGTCAACACTGTTAGTGGTTTGTCCAAAGACATACAAGAGGAAGATATTACTGCTGATAATGTGGTGTAGGTTAAGGGACACTAAGCAGTGAAGGTTTAGGAATTCCAGCTCATAACAGGCTGTCATGCCAGACTGTTTACAGTTGGTCTTTGTCACATGATTTCTGTGACTGTAATGTTCTTATCATTACTATATAAATATGTAAGAACAAGTACTGAAGGTTGTAATGTCAATTTTTGTTGTGTAATGAAAGAAAGTATTTCTACTAATCTGTAATAACACACTGTCTCTATGGTATCAGACAGGAGGGTTATCTTCAACCTATAATTCGATCCTATCTTCAATTTAGTGTGTTTCTTAAGAAGATTATCAAATTCATCTTCTTCTTTGATTCAAGATTAGTATTCTTCAACTGGATTTTTGGTTGAAGCTTCCTCATCAATTGCTTCAACTTATTCACTTTACTGCTACTACAGTAACGTTTTCTTTGCTTTCTTTCGTTAATCTTTCTCTTCAATCTACATATTGTTTGTTTTAAATGGAAAATCCAACTGCAAATTCCTTCTCCAAAGTTCCTATTCATCATCTTACTCACTTTGTCAACCTAAAACTTAAGGAAGACAATTTCATTACCTGGAAGCATTTACTTAATCCAATCATTCAAAAATATAAACTCATGCGATTCTTGGATGGATCTTTCTCGTGTCCTGTTCAATATACAACTCGGCGCAATCAAGAAAATGGAATTGAAAATCCATTATACACGGATTGGATGGATGAAGATTCTTCAATTATCATGTGGCTAAATTCTACAATCTCAGATACTGTTATTGCTTACTTCTCCACCTCCACATCTTCTCATCAATTGTGGACAAGTATTGAAGATCGTTTTGCAAGAGCATCTTCAACTCACTCAATACAACTCCGCACCAAATTACTTTATTTAACTCAAGGTAATAGGTCAATTCCATCACTGATCAATGAGATCAAGAGTATATCAGATCAGTTAGCAGCTGCAGGAGAGGTAGTCTCTGATAAAGAACTTGTGGTAGTCACCTTGAAAGCTTTAAGTCCTGATTATATACCATTTGCCACTGCTATGAGACATAGAAGTCCACCTGTGACTTGTGTAGAACTTCATAATAACTTGCTTAGTGAAGAAGCAGTTATTACTGATAGAGCTAAAACAGTGAAGAATGAAACTGAGGCAAAAGCTTTTTTAGCCAACTCACATAGAGGAGCTTTTAGAGGAACTTATAATTACAGAGGAGGAGGTTATAGAGGCAGAGGCTCTTCTGGTAGATATCCTAATCCTGCTATGTTCTCAAGATCTCAATCTGGGAGAGGTTATGCTGTACAAGAAGATCCAGTATGTCAGATATGTATTGAACCAGGTCATAAAGCTGATGTGTGTACTCATAGGCTTCATTTCACTTACAAAGGCAAGCAACCACCTGCAAACTTGACTGCCATGTTAGCTGCTGCAGACATCTTTGATACAGATGAGTGGATAGCTGATAGTGGTGCAAACTCTCATATTGCTTCTTCTTCTGTTGGCTTGCAAGAACTCACACATTATGATGGTGCTGAGGTTATAAAAACTGCAACAGGTGAAGGTATGCCTATAACTCATCTTGCTAATGCTAGTAAACATGTGCATGAGCATTCTTTCAATCTTAGTGACATTTCAATAGTACCAAAATCTTCTCATAATCTACTCTCTGTTCACAAATTCACTGCTGACAATAATTGTTCCATAACTCTTGATTCTGCTGGTTTTTCTGTGAAGGACTTGAGCTCTGGGAAGACTCTTTTCCAAGGGCCACATAGGAATGGTCTTTATCCAATTCACTTCAATCCATCCACCTATGCTCTCTCATCAACAATAACAGATCATACTCTACTTCACAAGAGATTTGGTCATCCATCTTTTCAGACTTTTCAAAAGATTTGTAATCATCTCAAAATAAAAAATATAGCTAATAAACCATTTACTTGCTTAGATTGTAAAGTTTGTAGAAGTCACAAACTACCATTTCAACTTTCTGTAACAGCAGCTCAACATCCTTTGGAGTTGTTGCATATGGATCTTTGGGGTCCTTGTCATGAACAATCTGTATCTGGTTCTCTCTATTATGCTAATATCATAGATGATTACACAAAGTATTGTTGGGTTTTACCCTTAAATTCAAAAGCTGACTTCAAACATGCTTTTCATTCCTTTGTCACAAGAATTGAAACTCTTTTATCCTGTTCAGTTATCACAATCAGAACTGACAATGGGGGTGAATTCCTAAATGACTTTCTCAATTCTTTTTGTGCTCAAAAAGGTATTACTCATGAACTTTCTTGTCCTCACACACCAGAGCAGAATGGTGTTGCTGAAACTAAACATAAGCACTTACTAGAAGTCACTAGAACTCTCTTATTTCAGTCTGGTCTGCCCTCTTCTTATTGGGTTGAAGCATTACTCACTGCTAATCATCTTATTAACAGACTTCCCACTAGAGCCATCAAATTTGGAACTCCTTTTGAAATGCTTTTTCATAAAATTCCAGATTATAATTTTCTGAAAGTTTTTGGGTGTTCTTGTTTTCCATGGTTAAAACCCTACACTTCAAACAAACTTGAACCAAGAAGTAAGCATTGTGTCTTTCTAGGCTATAGTTTATGTCACAAAGGTTATAGATGCTTAGACCCATCTACTGGTATTGTGTACATATCTAGGCATGTTACATTCAATGAGACTTCTTTTCCTTTTAAAGATGCTCTCTCCACTTCAGTACCCATTACTGATTTATTTGATTCTTCATCTACTTCTGTCACCAATTCTACATTGCAAGATATTTCTCAGACTTCTTCTTTTCCTGTCACTAAGAATGCTCATCATATGACCACTAGAGGCAAGAATGGCATAAGAACACCAAAATCTTACTTTGCAACCAAACATCCTATGCAGCTTGCTTTGTTGACTAATTCTATTTCAGTTCCTACTTGTATTTCTGTTGCTCATAAACAACAAGTTTGGAGAGTTGCTTCTGCTAATGAATTTACAGCTTTACAAAATGCTGGAACTTGGTCTCTAGTGGATCCTTCTCAAGCTCAGCATGTAGTAGGTTGTAAATGGGTGTTTAGAGTCAAATACAAGGCAGATGGTACTATTGACAAACATAAGGCAAGGCTGGTTGCTAAGGGGTATATCCTGTGGCATGGTATAGATTTTGATGAAACATTTAGTCCAGTTGCAAGGCCAGCCACAATAAGAATCATTTTTACTATGGCAATTCAATTTGGTTGGAAGATACATCAATTGGATGTAAGCAATGCATTCCTTCATGGTGATTTGAAAGAAACAGTGTATATGTCTCAGCCACCAGGTTTTATTGATCCTGAGAAGCCACATCATGTATGTTTATTGCACAAGGCTATATATGGATTAAAGCAAGCCCCTAGGGCATGGTATGAAAAGTTAAGTACAGCTCTCTTGGCTTTGAAGTTTGAAAATTCAAAAGCTGATCCATCTCTCTTTGTGTATCATGATGGCTCAAACATTACAATGGCTCTCATTTATGTGGATGATATTCTTCTTACTGGGTCTTCTCCATCTTTCTTATGCTCAGTGATCTCTACTCTCCAAACTCAGTTCCCAATCAAGGATATGGGAGATGTTCACTATTTTTTGGGCCTTCAGGTTCAAAGGGATTCTGACACTTTGATTCTTTCTCAAACAAAGTATGTTGTTGACTTATTAAGAAGATTCAATATGGAAGGTGCAAAGGCTTGTCAAACACCCATAGCAGTTTCAGAGAAATTGTCCAAGGATGCTGGTGAATTACTTGAGGATCCTTCTGAGTACAGATCCTTAGTGGGTTCTCTTCATTATCTAACATGGACTAGACCTGAGCTGTCCTATGCAGTGAATTTGGTTTGCCAACATATGCAACATCCCAGATTACCTCACTTGCTTGCTGCCAAAAGAATACTCAGATATGTCAAGGGTACTCTCAATTTTGGTTTGAAGTTCACAAAGGGTTCTACTTTTCTTTTGGGATTTTCAGATGCTGACTGGGCTGGCTGTATTGATGATAGAAGGTCTACAGGAGGTTATTGCATTTTCTTAGGACCAAATGTGGTGTCTTGGTCATCCAAAAAGCAGACAACAGTTGCCAGGTCAAGTACAGAGGCAGAATACAGAACACTTGCACATAGTGCAGCTGAAATTGTGTGGATTTGTTATCTACTTCAGGATTTACACTTCCCTATCACTGGTATTCCTAAACTTGCTTGTGATAACATTAGTTCTCTGTCTCTTGCCTCTAATCCAGTTCAACATTCCAAGATGAAGCATGTTCACTTGGACTATCATTTTATTAGAGAACTAGTGCAGTCCAAGGCTTTAGATGTCTTCTATGTGAACACATTGGATCAGCTGGCAGACATCTTTACTAAGCCACTTCATGGACCCAGATTTATTGATATCAGATCCAAGCTCAATGTTCTTGCTGCTCCCTTGAGCTTGAGGGGGGATAATAACACTGTCAACACTGTTAGTGGTTTGTCCAAAGACATACAAGAGGAAGATATTACTGCTGATAATGTGGTGTAGGTTAAGGGACACTAAGCAGTGAAGGTTTAGGAATTCCAGCTCATAACAGGCTGTCATGCCAGGCTGTTTACAGTTGGTCTTTGTCACATGATTTCTGTGACTGTAATGTTCTTATCATTACTATATAAATATGTAAGAACAAGTACTGAAGGTTGTAATGTCAATTTTTGTTGTGTAATGAAAGAAAGTATTTCTACTAATCTGTAATAACACACTGTCTCTAAACCTGTGTGGCAATTGTTTCAGAATACCACAATGATCATTCATCAAGACAGGGTTGAAGATGATGGGTTATGCCATGTAGATACGGACCAAAAACGCCACATACATGGAAATGAAGTTAAAACTGTGGTTCATGTTTCGAGGTACAGGCAAAATTATACGGGATATGAATGGAAATTGCATGGTTGCAGAATATGTAAACATTCATCATTGTTGTATCCCTCTACATAACACCAATTTTTTGTTTTTGTTTTTTACTTCTAACAGAAGAAGAAAATTTTTGTTAGACAGTTTTCAGCGGCGAGCAAGTTTTGCTGCTGATTATTTGGTGATGGGAGAAAAAGCTCATAAATAAACTTTGCCTTGAATACCATAAGAAATTCATTTTGTTCTGAGTAGTTTACAGAACAGTGATTATTAACAAGCTTGTACTGTTGTCCAAATATTCCTGGTGGCCCTCCTCAACAACATGGTCCCTTAAAATGACTTTACTACCTAGACTAGATGAGCAGTCCCATGCCTGTCAGAGGACAACAAAGTTCATTAAGGTTCTCTTTCAGTAGATACAAATCTGTTTGTGAATGATCATGGTCAGTGGCATCATCATTCACATAAAGATTTGGAATCTCTTCTTACTAAGCATTTTTCTACTATTGCCAAGTCTACTAATCCTTGTTTCAAAGATGACTCTTTTGATATAATAACCCCAATTATTTCCCACGCTGAAAATGAATCTTTACTATCAATGCCCTCAGAGGAGGAAGTTTTTAATGTTCTTAAAGGTATGCCTAGCTGAAATTCACCGGGTACTGATGGATTCCCTGCGGGATTTTTCCTATCACAATGGCCCACTGTTGGAAAAGATATTGTTCATTTGGTGCAGTAGTTTTTCATCAGTAAGAGAATGCCTCATTGTATAAATCAGACAGTTACTTGTTTAATACCAAAAACCCATCATCCTTAGACACCAAATGATTACATGCCAATTGGCCTATGTAATATAACTTATAAAATAATCTCAAAGCTTTTAGTTACAAGAATGAAACCTCTTATGGAGAAAATAATTTCTCCAGCACAGCTGCATATGTTCCTCGGAGATATATAAATGACAATATAGTCATGGCTCATGAATTAATTCACTCCATGAAGAAGTCAGAGAAAAAACAAGGACTAGTAGCTATGAAGTTAGACATGTCTAAGGCTTTTGATAGAGCTGAGTGGGCATTTATTGATAAGATGCTTTCTTCTTTGGGATTCTGTGAAGACTGGCGTACTATTATTTATCAATGTATATCGCCAACAACTGTTTCGATTCGTTTAAATGGTAGCATTTGTCAGTCTATAGTCTTACTAGAGGTCTTAGACAAGGGGATCCATTATCCCCTTATCTATTCATAATCTCTATATCTTGCCAGATCCTTAATGAATGCAGAAGCTCTCAATTTGTTATGTGGGATATAAGTTATGAAGAATTCTATATCTGTTAATCATCTGATATTTATGGATGATTGCATATTGTTCTTTCATGCTGATCATTCAAGTAGTAATCAAGTTAAGTCATGTCTGCAAAATTTTAGTAACATCTCTGGTCAGTTGATAAATTTTTCGAAATCGTCGGCTTTCGTTACAGGTGATTTGTCACATAATGATAAGATAGCCATTCGAGATAAGCTAGGAGTCAAACAACTTTGTACTTCAGATAAATACTTAGGACTGACTATTCTACTAGGAAAATCGAAAACAAGATCCTTTAGCTCTATCCAAGACTCTTATGAGAACATATTCCAAGGATGGTGTTCTAAAACTCTCAACCAAGCTGCTAGAACAACGTTAGTCAAATCAGTTCTTAATTCCATTCCTACTCACTACATGAGTAATTCCAGGCTTCCGAAAAATATAATTAACAAGCTGGATTTAGCCCAAAGAAGATTTTGGTGGGGGTCATAAGTCTAATAAAGGTTTGAATCTGGTAGCATGAAATTCTCTTTGTTATTCTAAATATGGAGGAGGACTGGACTTTAGGAACTTAGAGCGATTTAACATTGCTCTAATTACTAAATTGGCCTGGAGATTATGCACAGAGGAGGACAAACCTTGGACGCAAATCATGAAATCCAAATACTCTCCATATTGTAGCTTTCTTCATCTTCAAGAGTCCCCTTACAACTCTTCATGGATCTGGAAGGGTCTGGAAGTAAGGCTCCATTATGTGAGGAAATTCCATAGGTGGGATGTTAGGAGTGGAACTCAAATTTTGGTTTGGTTTGACAAATGGGTAATAGGATTAGATTCTCCTCCAACACAAATTGATACATTTCCAGAACCAGCTAGAATAGTTTACGTTTCTGACCTAATGTTAGAAAATCCAAGAAGTTGGAATTCTCAACTTGTTCGTGATCTTTTTCCGGCAGAAACAACATAATTAGTACTAAGAATGCATCAAGTTTAGCATGGTATTGATAAACTCATCCGTGAACCAAGTAGGACAGGAGAATTCTCAGTTAAAACAACTTATAAAGCTTTAAAAAATCTGACAACTGGGATAGACCAGATGAGTATGAATGTTCCAAATGTTAACTAGCGACATCTTTGGAAATCAAATGCTCCACATAAAGTTAAGTTATTTATTTGGAAGTTCCTTAGGAGTATTGTTCCTACTAAAGTTAAGCTCAACAGTTATAACAGTAATATAGAAACCTTTTGTCCTAGATGCTCTCAAGCTGAAGAAACACTTCAACATCTGCTCATTGAATGTGATCACTCCAGACCAGTATGGTTCGCTATGAATGTGAATGTAGCTGTTTTATGATAGGTGTCTAAAACACCTTATTATTTATCTATTGTTTATGCTTTCTATGCTAGTTTTCTTGTAAATTATGTATCTTATGTTTTGTTTTTGAGTATTTAGGTACTTTGGAGTCATTTGGAACAAAAGAAGAAGAAACAGGGCAAAAGTGTTATCTCATGTGCAATGGCTCTTGGAGGGTTTATTTCTCATTATTTGCTTTTATTTCTTCATCTCTGTCTGAAAAGTATGTCGGCTTTAGTGATGCGATTTTTGTCTGAAAAGCATGACAACTTTAGTGATGAATAGAAATTGAAGAGATGAAGTGGGTCTGAGAAGTAAAAGGCGGCTGCTGCTGGTGAAAGAATTCAAAGAAGGAAAGAAAGCATCAATTTGGAGCACGAAGGATGAAAGCGTCATTTCAATATGTAAGCACTATTGGAAGCACAGTGGAGAAAAATGAGTTGTCATTATTTGGCGGCTTGTATCAACACTTAGGGTGCCTAGAGTCATCTGGGTATCCCCCCTTATCCAGTTCATTTGGGTGGCTGTATCACTTTCCTACACAAGACCTGAAAATCTGATAGAAATCAATTCTCTATCATTAGTTTTCTTTTTCCAACTTCACCTGAAATCGAGAATAGAGAGAAAAGAAATGGAGGTTGGTCAGTGTTCACAGAGAGGGATTCAAACGGAGAAATGGAGGTGTGATTATCTAAGACCATTTTCCCCTAAAATCAATAGATAGTAAACACAAATTCAGAGATGGAAAACTGCAGAATGGGTGTGTTGAAGATATGGGGGAGATAGAACTGGTGGTATTCGAAACTTCAACTGAGGTGCCATGTGCAGGTGATATTGCAGGCATGAATTGAATAGTTGATGATGCATTCTGATGGTCTGAAAAGCAGGTGCTCATGGTGGTCTGGTAGAGTAGGAAGCTGCAGAAGGGAAATGACTGAGCTGTCGATGTTCAAGAAACTGAGTTGATGTTGTTGTAGAATGATGTGAAAGAATATGGTTGGTGAAATGAAAGTGTGACTTAAGCTGCAATAAGGTGGAGATATTGGTGTTGTTGGTTTGTACTCAGGGAAGTAGTTGTAGTTTCATATGGCAACAGTTGGTAGCAGTAAAGCTGATGG
Source organism: Papaver bracteatum (assembly GCA_023529315.1). Classification (NCBI taxonomy): domain Eukaryota; kingdom Viridiplantae; phylum Streptophyta; class Magnoliopsida; order Ranunculales; family Papaveraceae; genus Papaver; species Papaver bracteatum. The sequence continues at coordinate 15,401 of JAJJWX010004358.1, forward strand.
TGATATTGCAGGTACGAGCTAGTAGTAACACAGGTGGTGATGTGCAATGAAATACTGCTGGTGTTGATCTGAAGTTAGTTACTGCAATGTGAACCGGGAGTTTGTAGGTGGAGGTAGCTATGGCCAAGTTCTATGGAGGCAGTGAAGTTGTAGTTAGGTTTGAATTGGAAGCTGTGGTTGATCTGATGCTTATTGTGGTGCCAAAGAAGCTGAAATGGTAATGAATGAGAAACTGTGTGTGTTTGTGTTGCAGAGGAAGTAAGTCGCAAGTGGCATTGTCGCAGGAAGTATGTGCTGGTATTGAGCTGTAGTGTTAGATCTGGAGCTGCAATGGAATTGAAAGTGCAGCTGTGTTGGTTCAATGAAGCAGATTATGATTGAGCTGGTGGTTTTGGTGGAAATTAAGTGTGAATGGCCATCATGTCCGGACGTGCTGTTGTGAAGCACCATCTTAGTGCAGCAGCGGTTTGGCCTGGAAAATGGCCTAGTCCGTGCAACTCAGCCCATCCAGCTGAGTCGGAGAGCTGACTCAGTATTCACTCAGACACAGACCGGTCAACTGTTAAGGACCGTTAGTGAATAGTTAAACATAATAGAATCTCAACGGAATATTCCTTGGACAGAGGTGAATTTTCAGGTAACCGGCGACGACTTGGGGTACCGGATTCCGGCCAAAACACCTATTTTCCGTCGACCACTTTTGGGATAGATTTTTTACATGGGTTTCTCTCACACATGGGCTTGGTGGATTTTCATCTAATAGATTTTGAAGACTTGGACCTAATTTTGGAAGGAGAAAAAGCTATAAAAAGGAAGTTTTCTACACACAATGGGAATCACGTATTATTCTTGGAGCAGAGGAGATAGCCGCTGAAACGAAAACTAGGGTTTTCTTTCGTATTTAATATTCATCTTCTTTATTTGATTATTGATTATGATGAAACTCCATAGCTTTGAGTAGCTAAATTTAATATTATTGGTTAAGGATGTAGTCCTATATCTATAACTTGTGCTTGATTAATGCATTAGTTTTCTCTCTTAATTATCGTTCATATCTCTACTATTTTTAATATCACATGATTGATGTATTGTGATAGGGTTTTGATGTTTTTTTAGTTAAGTGGCCAATTAATTGAACTTGCATCTTGTCCATAGCTATTTTAGGGTTTTTCATCGAGCGATAACCCCAAATACAAGTAGCATGATATGATTATAGTTTGTAGTGATACACTCTTATAATCATATGTAGAGTTTGACCATTGTCCGAATTGTTATACGCAATGTATGACAATTGCATTGATTAGCCTATTTCCAAAACTTAATGCTCCTGGGAATTGAACTTGATTAGCGCAAGGTGTTAGGTTATTCTTTAGGTAGAATTCACATACGCAGCTCTAATGTGTGTGTCGATTAACTTGGGAAATTTTACAGATTATCTTGCTCTCTTGATTTTCTAGGCTTTTGATAATAAAAGAGATTAAATTGTAATTCTAATCATATTTGCAAGCACATGTTTAAGATTGAAGATGAATTCCTTGACCAATATCTTTCTCCATTGATTACCTACAACTATTTACTTTGCTTTTATTTAACTTTTATTTTTACAAAAATTAGAAATCCCCCATCTTGGTTACTAAGAAACTAGAAATTGATAACTACAATCGCCTCTCTGTGGATACAAACTCTTCCTTACTTTATACTTCATTCATATTTTGTGAGTAAGAAAGTGAATTATTTTTGTGTCGGCTGACAACCAATCATTTTACAAAATCAACAAACTGAAGTTATAGATTGGATATCTTGCTGGTATCATGCCTCTCATAATTCAAATAAGGATGATTGGAATCATTGGACTTTAACTCTTATGATTACTGCTTGGTTTCTCTGGAAGAATAGATGTTCAAAAGTTTTTGAAAATAAAAACCAGAATTTGCTCTTCACAGTTCACTCTATTAAAAATATGGTAAATCAATGTTTGTTGGAAGCTCGTCGATAAAACAAAAAGTGCATCAACTATGGTCTCCTCCACCATATCATGAGCTTAAAATTAACATGGATGCTTCGTTTGATTACAATACCTATGATTTTGGAATTAGATTGATAATTCGTGATTCAACAGGTCAATGCTGGGGCATCAGTGGCAGATACTTCAATGGAGGAATAGACCCAGAACAAAATGAATGTCTAGCCATGAAGGGAGCAATATTATGGTCTAGAGATTACAGCTTAAAGAAAGTAACTTTCGAAAGTGACTGTTTAAATGTAATTAGTTCTGTCAAGCATGCAAATCCTTCAGTGCAGTGGATGAACCAAGGCACAGTGAAACAAATAAGGCATTTGCCATCTTATGTTTCTTGTTTTACTATAAACCATTCTAAAATATCAGCTAATAAATTTGCTCATGTAATAGCTAAGACCTCTAGAACTGACAGATCGTCTTTTGACTAGAGTTGTAACATCCCAGAAAAATTTAGTAAAATTATCAGGGATGGACTGCTAGTACTTCAACTGTACATAATAGCAGACATGAAAACAGTACCCCCTCTTATTGGAATGTGTCAATATATAATATAGATAAAATCAATTTTGATGCTGCATTTACTAAAGAGACAAGGAATTATGGATATGGTCTAATTTGTAGAGATATTTCAGGAAATTGCAATGGATTGCGAGGAGGTGCTGGTAAATCTCTAGACCCGGAACAAGCAGAAGCTAAAGCTCTCCTAGAAGCTATTTTGTAGGCAAAAGGACAAGGAAAGCTCTCAATACATTTGGAAGGAGACTGCAGTAACGTGGTAGACGTTTTGAATGGAAATTTTTCGGCAATAAAATGGACCTCAGCAAATTTAATTTTTAATGCATTAATAATTCTTACAGACTTTGATTTCTGGCACTGCTCTCATGTTAAAAGAGATGCAAATGACTTAGCAGACAGAATTTCAAAACAAGCAATGTCTGGAGATTTTCATGTCTCACTTAGCAATATGCCTGTCTGGATAAACACATTAATCCAGCAGGACAAGAACAATTTGTAGTAATCTTATTTTTAATATAATTCTTCTTTCCTATTAAAAAAAAATCAATCAATCTGTCAGCTTAAGATATGTAAATTAACTTAAGTAATGAAAGAAGTGTCTTGCATCAAAAAAAAAATCTGCAGACGTTTGGATACAAATTTGTTTCTGACTTCTGCTTCTCCAGAAGTCAAAGTCAGAAGCAAAATGATTTTGCTTCATAAAAAGTTAACTTTTCGACTTCTAGAAGTCGAAAAGCTACTTCTGATGTGCAATTCACAAAAAATCAACCCATTACCTATATCGAAACAGTTCAAGGAAACTCCAAAATTCAAAAATAAAATAAAAAATGTTACAATTCTTGGTAGAGCCTCAACCGAGTTTCTATCAAAGAAAACACTCATGGTGCCAACTTTTCTAGTGCAAATAATGCCTATTTATATGCATATGCCAAACACTTATGTTTGGCATATATGCACTCACTATGGGTATGCCAAACTGCCAAACTCATATGTCAATATGCCAGGAATAACATATAAGCATACACGACAAAGTTTCCAGCGAGCGATAGAGTGTTCATCGCTCGCTGGTCATTAAATCGCCAGCGCTAGTCAAGCTCACGCTCGGCTCTCAGAACATCGCTCATCAGATCTTCATCAAACGGCTAGTATTCCCCCCCCCCCCTTATAAATAGCTAATTTCATATCAACTCACACCAGAATTTCTAAATCTCTCTAGAATTTCTCAATCTTCTCTACAATTCTTTTCATTTCTTGTAATATGGATTCACAATCCCAAAGTCAATAGAAAGGCAAAGCTAGAAAAACCAAAGTCTGTGGTGCAAAATACACACTGATAGAGGATGATTGCATTTTTCGTAATTATGTGTATTTTACCCAAGATTGTATCGATGGTGCACAACAACATGGTAACACCATGTAGGATAATATATTTTTGAAATATGAAGAACAAACCATGAACATCAATTCTCGTGATGTAAAAGGATTGACAGAATATTTCATTGTAATCAACAGGGAAGTAGCCGCTTATGTTGCATTGATAATGCAAGCCAAGAGAGCAGGCAGGGAGAGTGGTGAGAACGATTTGATTTTGAAACAAAGGTTCGTTTAGATTGGCAGCGAAAACATGGTAAACAATTCACTTTCGAAAGTTGTTATCATATTTTGAAGGTGTTGAACAAACATAATCCAGATTTCTTAATAACTAATCAACAAGTACCTGAAATTTCACCATATAATTCTTCCCCCTCAACACCAAATTAAAATTCTTCACCATATACTGCAAGAAACCCAAAAGTTAACTTAGTTTTTAATAATTATGATGATGATGGTAAGACAAAATTGCCAGGGAGGAACAAAGCAAGATTATCTAGAAAATTAGCTCAAAAAGGAGGGAGTTCCAGTGGATTTAACATGGCGGAGTTTATAGAACATCAAAAGACCGTCGAGAAGCAAAGAGCAGTTGATAGGAAATTTCAAAATTCCAAAAGCGCGTTCCACATCCTTCCTCGCTCCCATTTGGGCTTCGTTAAAATGTCGGTATGAACGGCCAAATGCGCCGGCAGGAGGCTGACGATAGCATTGAACCAAGGTGGACCATTTTGGGTAGATATCCTCCGCAAGATAATAGCCATGAGTGTACTAGTGGCCGTTAATCATGAAACGGACTTGGGGACAAATTACATGCTTCAAATCTTCAAACATAGGCGACCTATGCAAAACATTGATATCATTTTGTGAACCTGGAAGACCCAAAAAAGCGTGCCATATCCAACAATATATCGTAAGAAGCAGCAGCTTCAAGGATAACTGTTGGTTTTGGATAATGACATTTATATTGACCGGCCCAATAAACAGGGCATCCTTGCCATACCCAATGCATACAATCGAGACTACCTAGCATTCTTGGGAATCCTCTTTCCTCATTCTCCCTCAATATTTGTCTAACATCTTCCTCGGTTGGTTTTCGTAAATATGTTGGACCAAATTGATTAATAATTACTTCACAAAACAATGAAAGATGAGTGAATGAAGTTGTTTTACCCATATGAAGATACTCATCGTTCGCATCCGCTGGTCTTCCATAACCTAGAATCCTTAAAGATTATTGAGGTTCTACCCGACAAAGCTCTTCAAGAATCTTTATCACTAGATGCCGAGGCATACGGAATCGACCTTGGAAATCTCGATCCAAGTACACACAATTGGGAAGAAAATAATTGTGCATCAGCTTCTGATGGTGAAATTCCCTCCCTCGATACGTATACCTTCTTGAAAATACTTATTGTGGCTCTGGAACTCTAGGTATTTGGCCAGTATATGAGTTTATTATCTTCAGCTTCCTCATCGTCAAGTTCTTACAACCTCCTTCGATGCATTTCTTGTTGTAATCTAAACTGATTCATAATAATATTCCTCTCTTCATTGGATCTCGCCATTGATGATTATGAAATTTAAAATGAGAATAGAGATAGAGAAATTGGTGAAATATAAGTCGAAGTAGGTGTGAGTACCTTGGAGAAATGCGAGGGCGTATTTATAGGAATCAGTAGGGGGAAATAGCCGTTGCAAAATATCCAGTGGTCGATAGAATTAATACCGCCAGCGATACTATTTATATCGCTCGACTTACTGTATATCGCCAGCGATAATCACAAATCGTCAGCGTTATTCATAATATCATTCGCTAGAATGTCTATCGCTTATTGGTTTTCCCATAGTAACACAATTGATTTGCCATGCCACCTGGTATGCCAAACAGTTTTTTTTTTTTGCCATACCCATAGGAATAAGCCTAAGAAATTGAAGAGGCTACCACAGTTTAAAAAAAACTTTTATAGTATTAAAAAAGCATGGCTCCTCTTTAACTCCTGTTTACCGCAGTTATCTAATTTTGATCAAATTGTAATTAATGCAAGCTTATAGGACCCGTGTTTTCCCATCATGGAGATTCCTTTCTATAGTGCCACAGTCACAGTAATAAGAGATTCTGAACTATTATGCGTGTCAGTTCATAAGAGTAGGTGCACAGTAAAAACTAATCCACACAGCGTTTTTGTTTTTTTTATTTAATCCACTGGAGATTCCTTTCTATAGTGCCAAACTGAAACTATAAAATTCTACAACAAAAACTTTTACCTATAATGAGTGTACTCCAAACACAAAATTTTGATCAAAATGTCTTCACTTAGACATGTAATGTACCGGAGACTGCGTGTCTGGATTCAATTCCAAGGTCTCTTCATGGTGGGAGGAAATCACACATCTTCAAGGTTCTGTACTCGCTAAATATATACTATTTCTTATATTCTCTTGTTTAAGATCAGAAAATTTTCTTACCTTTATCGAGTTATGGAGCCGGGTCTTTTCAAGTTTCAGTTTATCTACCAGAATTTCTCTTGGAAAACTTCATTCATAAGAATTTTCTTCTTAGCAACTCTAATGGGGTTCATCCCTTGTTTGAATCTTGTTTTATACCCAATTGAGGGTTGTGATCGTCGATTGCCGTTGCCGATGATAAGAATGAAGTCGGCGAAAGTTCTAACCAGGAATCAGCCGATGAGTGTGTCAGATCTAAACTCGGCGTTTCGTGATTTAATGGCGGGAAATTGGTTAGTTCAAGGTGACAAAGCCTTGTCAATTGGAAGAGGTTCATTACGCACAGTTAAAGTGATGAGAAAGCTAGGATTTATTGATGCAATTGGAGTGGATCGTAAACCATGTTCGTCGTATGTTCGAAGAGGAAACATTTATGTGTTACCATTTAATGAGAATTCATTCGATTTCGTGTTCTCGACAGCTTTCATTAGCGGTGTAAGAATTCCGGCAAGAATAGTGCTGGAAATGGAAAGGGTTTTGAAACAAGGAAGTGTTGGTGTTCTTTTAACAAGGTTACCAACTCCTGCGACAACAGCCTTAGTTAAATTCTACTGTGATTCTAGTTTTCAAGAAAAGGTTTACCTGTAAAGAAGAAGATGAATTGGGTTTACCAGGAAATATTTAGATTATTCAAGCCAAATTCTACCGTCTGTAAATGTAAAAGGAAAAAGAATGTGGAGAAAATTACTCAATTATGCAGTTACCATTTGATTATTGTGGATTTTCTTTAGTGTTATTGGGGAAGTAAAAGGATACAAACGGAAGTTTAACATTTCTTTGGCGGTAAGAGTAGTAAACGGACTTGTCGGTTATCTGTATCCGACTTATGACACTCAACAACCCTAAGTTAGATTAAAACGACAACAGTGCCGGCCATGTCAGACCAAGTCGGGATTCGGCGTACGTACGGAACGGCAAACATACGGGTATTATTCGGATTTATAAAAATCAAATTCGGTCAACTATCCGGTCTTCGGTTCGTGGTTCGGCAGTAGTACGGAACGGTATACGTACGTGTATAATTCGTTTTCCAAATATGAGTTAAATCACTGAAAATTCGGCACACGTATAATAACAGATATTCAGAACTTATATATAATCCGCACATACATAGTTCAAGTTCAAGATACAAAAAAATATTTATCTTACATTAAACGAGACATAGATATAGAAACAAAAAATCTACTTATACCCTGTGCATATATAACAGGTTAAGTTACCGGAGTAATGTTTTAACTCCACCAAAAATCAAAATATAGACACAGATTAAGCAATTAGATGTGTCAGTTAGAGCCTAATTTGTTCCAAGTGTTAAATACCTACTGACAAAGATAATCCATTCTCGAAGAAGTCCCAATGCCGCTACACATTCTATCCATCCAAGCAGCATTCATGTCACTTTGAGCATCGGCTACAAACCCTTCATCAATAGCTTCATCCAGATTGCCATCAACAAGTTCAGTGTCCCATTCTGCCAAATTTTCAAGATTAATTGGTTCTCTATCTTTTAACTCAAAGTTCACCGAATTTTTCAGCATTAACGAGTTGACTCTTATGTACACCAAATCTTCCAACATCTGTGGCGTCAATCTGTTTCTCTTCTTTGTTTGCGCCGCATCGAAAGCACTCCAGTTACGTTCACAAGCTGAAGCACTACACGGCTGGCTTAGTAAACGAATAGAAACCTTTCTTAGTATAGGAACAAAGCCTCCATTTAATTCCCACCACACTCCTACAATAAGGCCATACAATTAGTGTCATGAAAAATGAAAAAGAGTATTAAGTAATTAATCAAAATGACTTGTGTTGTTTGCAGTCATTACTTGCAATTAGTTCTAAGCAACTGTATTAATACTTGCTTGTTAACCTCTTATATTCAGTCATTACTTGCAATTTGCAGTCATTAAGCTGTAATATAACTGTTTTAGCATATAATTATTTCTATTTAGATAAACCCAAATCTTAAGGCTGTGCACAGCTCATTGCAAAAGTGTATAAACTGTCCATTGGGGAGAGGGGCATGCATAAGCATGGTGTTATCAAAACAAGTGCAACAGCCGTCAACAGTACAGACATCAAGTGAATTTACTCAGTTTCCTAAATTATCAATTGATAGTAAAAATCTTAATTTGTTGACCATATGGATAAAAATCTTAATTGGTTTGTAGTTCAACACGCCAACAAAATTAAAAGAGATAAAAAATGGCAAATGAGGGAATCAGTTTTGTATTTAACATACACAAGGAGGTGCAAAGTAAGTAGATAAAATAATACACCCAAGATACGACTAATTATCCAAAAACAAGAAACAAAATTCATTAAAAAAAACTTACTTGGATGACATTTACTGATTTGATCTATTGAGATGTTTGTAAAGATCTTTGGATGCTTTCCATTATAGAGTAAAATCTCTTGCGAAAACTTGGCTCTTTCAGTGGTATCAATCAGTTTGTCATAAATATATGACAAGGCAGCTTGCACAGCTTCATTAGTATATGAAATCTTCCCATCAAACATGAAGCGAGGGTTAAAATACATCGCAGCAGCATGAACCTCATGAAGCAAGTTAGATTTCGCTCTGAATTCAAACAATTCCCATATATGCATATACTTAACAGGATCCTCTTCACATTGCTTTTTAATTGCCTTTCGTGCTCTATCTGTTGCTTCATAAATGTATCCTGAAGTTGACCCATCACCGTCGACTAACCGTAATACCTTTACCATTGGCTCCATGGCTGAAATTAGCTCTTTCCCATCCTCCCAAAATGGCGTTCCTTGTATAAGCTCTTTAACTATGTCAAAGAAGCTCCTTTCTTGTACGACATGTTTCTATAATCAACCGACGCGACCAAGTTTCTCAAACCATCTTCAACATCTAAAATAGATTGAAGCATAAGAAAGTGAGACGCAAATCTAGTTTTAGAATACTTTCTCAAATCTTTCTTTGTATGCTCTCTCATTAAGTCCAAAAGAATGATATGCCTATAGAGATGGTCATATATCTTTCTTGCTTTGAGAAAAATATCTTGAACCCAATCAACAGAATCATATATATCCTCAAACAGCAATTGAACTCCATGAGCAGCACACTTTGATTTGATTATGTGGGGATACTCTTCCATGATCAGAGTTACAAGCAAGTCCATAATTTGAAGCATTGTCTGTCACAATTTGCACTACATTTTCAGCACCTATCTCTTCAATAACTGGTAAAAGTACCTCCCTTATAAATAAACCTGTGTTCGGCTCTCCGGATCTTTCAACTGATTTTAAGAATACTTGCCCTTTTGGTGAGTAAGCAACCACATTTATAAACGACCTTTTTTTCATATCTGTCCATATGTCTGACATGATAGTGCATCCAGTTAAACTCCAAGATTCTTTGACTTCATTTACATAACATTCCACATTTGCTTTAGTATTGACAACCAACTTAGTTCGAAGAGTAGAATAACTAGGTAATGAATATCCAATACCATAGTCCGAGACAACCTTAATCATCTCAATAAACCCTGGTGTCTGTATAACATTAAAAGCAATGTTATTCAAGAAGAAACAAAGAGCTACTTTCATGTCCACCGCATCTTTATCTTTTTTTTGAGCATTGCGGGTATTGAAGTTTGTTGCAAGGTTGGCTCTTCAGAGACACTAACACTGCTCTCCCCAACACTCACGAGTAGATGATCTATCTCTTTTAGTCCCACTAACAAGAATAACACCGGTCTCTCCAATTGCAATAAAGAAGTTTGCTTGTACTTCCTCGAGGTACTTGTACACACAAACGAAATGTCACGGCCTTTAATACCCGATAAATGAGACTTCACTCTTGCTACTCCTCCAGAAAAATCTCTTTTGCAGTACTTACATTTGAAACGGTTATTCATTTTCTCTGCATATTCCCAAAATTTGTCTTTTATCTTCGTCATTCCTACCAAATACACAGTGAAACTAGTTTTAAGAATCAACAAAATTAGAGAAAGAGAATTCTTGTATAATGATATTAATTTATAAACATATGAATCCAAAGTAAGCTCATAATATTATTCATAAATCTAGATGAAGTAGAATAATTCCTTGCTGGAGAAAACTCAAGGAGACAGGGCTTGTATAGACAGGGCTTTGAAGCAGAATCTCTAATGGTTTGACATTAATGCAAACTGGGTTCGAAGTATACTGGAGAAAACTCAAGAAGATGACAAACAAAGCTCAAGAAGATGAAATACTACTAGTATTACGTTGGCTGTTTACTAACAGGTGGGAGGAGTTACCTTGATTGAGACAAAGCTCATAATGTTATTAATCAACTAAAATTGTAGTAACTAAATATCTAACCTAAGGATATAACCAATCAGGGATTCAATACAATCCAATATAAATCAAACATAAATAGATAAACTATTGATTCAATTGAATCCATATCATCATATTGAAACAAAAAAATCAGAATCACACATAAAAATACACACAGTATGTAAATGGATCATGCCATACCTTATTTGATAGTGATTCAATTGATTCAATTTAATCAGATTCAATGGATTATTAGTGCGCCTCAGATGCAGTGAGAATGAGAAGTAGAAGAGGATTAGAAGAAATCTAAATTCTCTCTCCAAAGTTTCTTTTTATACTGAAAAAATCCTAACCCTATTTTCCCCGTCCGAACCAAATAAAGTTTAATTCGGTACGTAAAAGTCGCGAATAATTCGGGATCTTCATATAAAACGCGTACCTGGGTCGGACTTTCAATAGGTCACCCGTATAATTCGTTCCCGAGCGATACGGAATAATTCGCGAATTATTCGCCGAATTGCTAACTAGGTGTCAGAGTAGACGATCGAGATGAGCATAAAACCAAAACAACAAAAATCATTAGATTAAATAAATTGTAAAAAATACAATGTCACAACATGTTTGAATATGTGTAATTTCAGTTCTGGAGTCTAGGAGATTTGAATAAATAAACACTCCTTACAAATCCTCTACCAACTTCACCCACATTTCTCAGCACATCTATTGGATCCTGTCTTTTGTCGTTCTCGTCGTCGTCCATTTCTTCTCTTGCTCTCTCCTGCAATATTTATATTACATGCTAGTATTAGAAAGAAGAAAAAGAAAACCACACTTTACAAGCTTACTTGATTTCGGTTAAAAGATAAAATAAAGCAGGTTTCAGGTGCCTTTTTATTACCTTGGATTCAAGTTTATCCCACGTCAAACCAATAGCGTCGCCCCCTACTGAATCATACCACAACTTGAACGTTTCGGGGAATTCTTCCTGCACAGTTAGTTGGAAAGGTCAGTAAATTTGTTTTATATTTCTTATCGCAATTGGTTTTGGGAGAAGGTAAAAGTTTTATTATTACCTTTAGATTGTTGACAAGGCAACGGACTGGATCAAAGTTCACCATTAGATTCTTTTTCATTTCTTCCAAGTCGCCACGCAACATAAAAGGATCAAAGTCCTTGCTAGCTTTTCCTTCAGCCACATGCTTTGCCGCAAAACAACGTGCATATTTTGAGACCTTACGACATAAAGCATGCCAGTATTATGTGTCGTGCTAGCAGAAGAGTTATATAAGAACCTTTTCTCATTTCACCGGGGATCGTTTCATGGCGGGAAAGCAAGCGTTGAGGAAAAGCTAGTTTATGCCTATGCAAGAGAATTACAGCATCGTACAAGTTCAAAGGTGTCCGAAACAAACTCTGCAACCCAAATTGCATATCACGAAAAAAAAAAAAATCTGATCAATAACAAAGAAATTAAAAATTATAAAATATAGGAAAGCACAGGATAGGCCATTCAGCTCAATTTGAGACGAAGCCATCATCCTGAATCCATGTGTAACACTAGCCTTCCATGTTTTTTGAGGATCAGTTTGATCGTGAACAATAAGGTCTGTCAATAACTCCGCACCCGTTTTTGCATAAGCAACCATCCTTTTAAGCTCCTTTTTTTTGTAATTAAGAAAATCCCACCAAAATAAAATAAAAATAACCGTCACTCCATGAAATGAGAGTATTTTAGACTGGAAATGGCTAATATATGGAAAGATGAGTTCCTTAATCATGAGCAAAGCTTTAAAAGTGTTGGTGTTTACTTACAGATGAGTTTGGTGAATATTTCGTCCAAGCTTCGGATGACTTGTCATATGACGTGGCCAAAAACATTGGTCTATCCAAATTCTGTGGACTTTCTTCGTAAGCCTTTCTGCTAGTCATAAAGTTCTCCTATCCCATTAAAGCATACAATTAATATCCACTAAACTGAAAGAAACTGTGTAGTTTGCAACTTCTGGAAACCCTAAAGAATGTATGTTCCAAAATCAGAGTTTCGGAGTTATGGTTCTTACATGTATCTCCTTTTCATCTTTTGAAGTCATATCACCATTTATGTTTACGATTAAAGGAGAAAAGGTCCAATCATAGTTTGACAGCAACCGTAAGAACCTGTCAATCAACATATCAACCATCAGAGAGCACATCACCAATAACAGCACAAAGCAGCAATGAGATCAGGTCACTAATTACAAATACATAGGGAAATACAACTGGACTGATACTAAAACAAATGAATGCAACTAAAAGCACTTCACAAGTAGAACAACAAACAAGGAACTCAGTTTTTACTGTGGCTTGATCCAACTCCCCATGGTTCTTGCTCATTCTAACTGTACCACAAGTTACTATCACAACAACTCATTCCTTTTTGCTCATTACTTAAACTAAAAATACAGAATCCAGAAGTACTGTATAAATTCACGTGCATACAGATAGAAGTAACAATAAGTAGCACTTTGGGACATTTACCTCAAAAATCCAGTTATCCGGGAGGAAGGAGCATAAAATGGTAGATGTCGCAAAAAGAGGTATGCAACCAACAATTCTACTGCCTCCTCTTCCACAAATGACGAAAAGAGATGAGCAGAAATCCACCTTTTTGCAAGGCTTCAAAAGAAAAATACGGTGACATGTAAGGCTCATGGAACAAGTCCAACAATAGTTGCAGACTGTTTCTTACAATGTATACAAGTTTTGTGGAGATACATTAAAGGTTTGCAAACTCACAGGACAACAGGCCCGTATACAGGGTAACGACCAAGCAAACCATTGATCATGCTAGAATGCTGCCCACGGATAAAGAGTTCCTTATCTCCAGAAGTGATCCGCTTCATCCGTTCATTGCCCACTAGAACAGTGAAATCACATGAATACAACATAAGAAAGAGTATAGCCCCGGATATAAATATGTAAACAGAATATCAAGAAAAGTAATACATAACAAGAAGCCTCACCTTTCTTTCTCACCAAGCTCAGGCCTCTTTCGTGCAGGATTCTTAGACGAAATGCGTATCCGGACATCAGGACATCCAGCTCATCCTCAGAAGCAATACAACGTGAACCCCAACTTTTTTGGAGACTGACTCAAGGTATCATGAATTTTAGAAATAGGTAAAATAATAATGATTATGGATTTAAACATTCGCTAAACAAAGAAAACCTTCCAATAACACACCTGTCTCCAATCTGTAGAAGAAATGCATGTTTAGTCTTCTCAATGGCAACATCATCCATTGGCCAGTTCCCTGAACCCTCCAACTACACAATAATAATAATAAACAGAAACCTTCAGGCATGACAAGAATTAAGTAACAATAATGGAAACCAAATTAAGATCTAGCATTAACTTGCCTGGATCATAACTTCCACTGGTTGTATACAAGTAGAGGGGAGCTGGGAAATTCGGCCTTTGACCATTTCGTTAGCGAGGATGAGGTGCAGGAAGAAAAACGGATGTGGAACGAAAGGCTGAGGTAGAACGTAAACATGCAATATAAGGTAGATAAATAAGTATTAAGTGTAATAGATATCAGTTGTTGCTATCTAGGAGTATCATTTTAAACAGGCGAAACTTCAGAAACACAATATATGCAAAGGATTCTACAGTGAATACAGGGGAACTTGCTGATAAAGGGGATACCATCAATATTCCTACTCATTTCCATATTAAATTTGGTAAAAATATTGTGGGATAGGTCATCTTAACTTTAGTAAAAATGTTTTGGGATAGAAAAGTTAACCTGGGTCTAAAGGCTGCACACTAGATACACTCAAAGGAATATCCTTTATACTGCGCAAACGCTTTGATAAAACCTCAAAAGCAGCAAGAAGGCTTCCATGAAATGAAACTGAATCTGAAATTGGTACCAATATACTTAACTGAGTATAAGGATAAACAGAAAAGAAAAAAAAAAGAAAAAAAAAAAGAGAGAAAGAAAGAAAGAAAGAAAAAAAGAAAGAAAGAAAGAAAGAGAGGAAAAAAGCAAAATAAACTAAAAATGAATATACTTGTTAGCAGGTAGTTGTGTTATGGCATTACCTTTACCACCATGAAGGAGGCAAAAGTCAAGTTGTTAAGCGACGCATGTTATTTTTTTTTCAGGTAAGGCAAGATGTCGAGAAAGAATGTATTCACAGATTCTTTTGACAATGAGGTGCCTTTCGCAATGCTGACATTCCCATACTGTTCCGTGCAACAAAAGTTTGTAGCACATTAGTCATCTCAAAACAGGAACACTAAACCACTGACAGCCATCATAAGTTATAGCAGACTACCTGTGCTTTCTGCAATAACGCCATCTTTGAATCTCCGAAGCTCGGCCTTCTCTCCCCAAAACTTTCTATACTTGAGAGCCTATTGTCGCAAAATAAAAATCTCTAAACCAACAAAACAAAAGAACAATATCAAAACTATGTAGAGAAGAAGAATCTGGTACCTCTTCTTTGTTCTCAGCATTTGGGCCAACATCAACCCCTCTAAAGCTCTTCTCAGGAGCGCTAGTTAAAATTCCCACAACCAAAGGACTAGTACTAAACTCAGAGAAGCCCTAGAAACCAGATACAGAAGCTCATCATTTGGGAAATTATAATATTACAGCATGAAAACAACACAAGCTAGGGCCGGATCAGATACCTCTTCAATTTTCCACTGTGAGGGACTGCTTCTCCAAGTAACGCGGACAGATTTTGCTCTGTCACCAAGTGCTTGTTCCAGAAGAGAGTGCACCTTCTCCTCGTATGTTCTCCAGCACTCTTCATCTAAACAAAATCCAGAGGCATACACTTCCTTACTCTCGTCCGCTTTTATTCTAAAAAAGAAATATAACAGTGAACTAGGGATAAGACACATCTCCACGAAGAAACTAGAAATGAAACCAAAAACTGATTTAAACCTTCAACCAGGGGTAGCAAATAAAAAGTTAGTTACATCTTCACATTCTATGAATTAAAAGGCCACACACTAGTCATAAAATTACCTTATGCAATAATCATATTTGGCAGCGAAGTCAACCTTAGTCATGAAAACCTCTTCAAATCCACCATCTCTATATTTGTCTATACAATTAAGTGTCTGTGCGGCCTCATCTCGGAGCTTGAGTTTTATCAAGACAAATGGAGATTGTGTTAGATAGGTGTCATAGGGACAGAAACAAAACCCTCCTAGTAGTGAGAATCAGACATAAAAATGTGAACATGGGGTACCTCTGAGAAGCCATGCTTGGTGATCCGGAATGCCAGGTTAAGTTGAGATGATGAATCACATAGAACTACGGGAAACAATTGCTGATATTGCTTTCTCTCCTACAAATCCACAGGTATCCATAAATAATGATAAACCTCTACCTAAGTGTAGAAGATGTAATCACTGCCTGAGATGCGGCAGAAGAGTGTCACACAGTTTTTAAGAATACATATTGCGCAATGTTACACAATGAGTTAAGGTCAACCATCTAAAAATGATGATATGATTTACAAACCTCCTTTGACAGGTTACTTTGATTATGGGGCTGCAGCAGAAGACCCTTGTCCCATAACTTTGAATTGGCTGTGGAGAATCAAGGTGAACAAATCTCAGTGACTGGATTTAGACAAAGTTAATGTGATGAAAGCTAAAAGCTGGTTATCAATTAGACTAGTATAACAAACCAACAAAGAGAATTTATCTTGTATCATTTTTTATCTTTTTTATTTTCTAAAGGAGGTCTTATAAAGCAAAGATGAATACCAGCTTGCATTTGCTGGTAGATACACAAGGAATATGTAAAACCTGAACAACCATTAAAACTCAATAGAGAAAGTGTCGCTGCATTATATCATTAGTTTACGTTTAGGTATCAAATGATGATAATCAGGGAAGAATCTTTATCTATCTGATTTGTACATAGAAGTGTCATAAATACGAAGGCATGTGACGAAAACGGCTCTAACAAAGTGATGTAGGACATTTCTACCTTAGTCTACAAGTTATCTTATTTCCTTTTTAGTATTTCTCTTTATTTAGAACTCTAATTATTTTAAGTATCTAGCAGCCTATATAAAGAGGCTTACGTTTGTCTTAGGGAAAACAATCTTTTATCAATCAATATTATTATCAATCCTATAATTCGTTTACACGAATTCTTTATCATCTTTTCTTTTATCTCTTGATTAATATCGTCAATTCTCATCCTTTTCGTCTCTTCTCATCCCTTGCAATCTCCGTATTGCCTTCTTCCTATTCGTTCTCCATTAGTTGGTATCATTCGACAGTAGATTAGATTCTCATCTTTTCTACGATCCTGTTTATCGCTTCCGCAAAATAAAACCGCAAACTCAAACCCTATTTTAAAAAAAAAAACAAAAAAAAACCTAGTTTTCTTATTTCGTTTCTGATCATGAGAGAAATAACAATGGAAGATCTTCTGCAGCTTAGATACGAATTAAGAAGAAGTATTGCAGATTATAGCAAGGAATTACTGCAGATTCGTTATAGGGATTATCCGTATCCAAGAGATAGAAGTAGAACAAAAGAACTTATTATTGCCCAGGAAGAGAACAAGCAAGTTTTGGAGAAGCTTGAAGATTTTCTGTGTACTATTGCTAAACGTGAATATCCACTTACATGGGACAAACATTCGGGTAAAGCAATTCCAGAGAAATCATCGTCTTCTAATGGTACCGTTGCTGTTCCGGCTACGTCAGTTAACAAAGAAGAAGATGAAAATCAGGTTAAAAAGACTTATCAGTTCAATGCGTAAGAAAAGTTCTGATGTTTTTAAGCATTGTATGCCAACTCCTTCCACCGTAACATTTATATTTCATAACAGGAACTGACAGAGGAGATCTAACAAATAAAAAAAGAAAGTGGACAATACACATGTAACGAATCATGAATCTACCACACAATTGCTAAGCGCCCAACAAAATGAAGAGAATAAACATACCAACAAAATCCAATGTGACACGAAAAATCTGCACTGTCTTCATTGACTTGTTGACACGATTTCCTCCTGATGCCGTGGCAAGGTATGAAAGTATGACAGAGATTAAGAATCCATTTAGGCAATCATGAGAATAAATAGATGTTCTCTGCCTAGCCCACACCTGAACCATAAGAAACAAAAAACTTACATATACTTTCCTTTGAAAGAATAACAAACCGAACCAATTGAGCTTAGACAAAAAATACAATTTCCAAACATACTTTTATCAAAATTAGTGCCTCTCTCAATTCCTTCCATCCCAAAAATGTTTTTCGGACAAATTCCGCATTCTCCTCCAAAAACATATCTTCAAGGATGCTACTATTGTACCTTGGTGTAGCTTGCGGAGCCATTCCTTCTGACCAAGTAACGAGATCAATAGTTTAGTTCAGAAATGTTCGATATGGCTTTAAATGCTATAAGAAACTAAGTCACAGCTGCAAATTAACAAAACTCGGATTACCTTTATCAAGCGCACGTACATTACTTCGTGCCAAGTTTAGTTTCAGAACACTGAACAAAGATGTAGCTGTCGGAATCAACCTAATACAAAAACCTGGGATTTCGTCGGGTTCCTGAACTAAAATAACCAAACAGATTTTGTCATTTTTTCTAATAGTTAAACAGAGTGCAAAAAACTAGAAATCAAATTATCAATCCAATATACCGGTGGGAACTTAAACTGAGCCTGAGGTACGAATAGCACAAACCTGGATACACAACCAAAACAGGTTCCGGGCTTCATTTTGAAAGGTCGATCATTCTATCTTTCCAATCTTTGAAGAACCACCCAAATGTTTCTTGATTACGCATAAATAGAGGCATCTCTTTGCATGATATCTATGATTTAAGT
Source organism: Papaver bracteatum (assembly GCA_023529315.1). NCBI lineage: Eukaryota > Viridiplantae > Streptophyta > Magnoliopsida > Ranunculales > Papaveraceae > Papaver > Papaver bracteatum. Next base: position 33,969 of record JAJJWX010004358.1, read on the forward strand.
AATCCTTCTCGTGAAAACATTCCTACAACAAACAAAAAAGCTTCTCAATTGCTAAACCCTAATCAAATTATCAAATAGAAACAAACCCCAAAAATCAAAATTTCAACTTACCTTAGGTAAACGAATAAAAAGATCAATACTAGTAGACGGCTTAGTTAAAGCTTGTATTGAATAACTCCCACCAATGTCAATCGATGCCGGTTTCTTGAAACTAAACTCGAATTTATCAGCATTAACATCTCTGATAAATCCTGGTGCAAAATCTGAACCAACCTATGTATCAAAAAAGATGTAATTAAGTAAAAATAATATTGAGAATGACAACTAGGGTTTAAAAAGGAACAATAACGAGAAATATACCTTTAAATCTTGTGGTATTTTGTTGATAACCTTTTTGATGGATGAAATAGTTTCATCTATGAATTTGATTATAGTAGAGGACTCGTAATCGAGCTGAACCTCTTTCAATACTTCACTTACTTTGAAATCCATGGGATCGATAACAGCACCAGTACTACTAACAACAACTTCCATGGTTAAAAATTGATTTTTTTTTCAGGTGTGCGGCCGAAACTGGGGAACACAGAGAGAGGGAGAAAGGTTTATGGAGGGTTTTAGGGCAGAAAGAAAGAGAGTGGCGGGATATGAAAGAAAAGTTGGGAACTCGGGTGTGTGAGTGAGATCTCGAGATTTTAGAGTGGCACGGAGATGGTTGATGCGTGAGAAAATGAAGTCGTGCTTATCAGCAAGGGATCCGTGCCTGTTTTTGGGGCTGCAAGATTTTTCTTTGAAACCTATTATAGGGACCCAAAAATTCGAAGGGCCCAAAAATGTTCTAAGAGCAAGTTTCTATTTTCCAAATTTCATGTCACCTCATCATTTGGAATAGTTCATTGAAGTTGAAGTAATGATATTTGGATTCACATTTTGTTTTTCTAGTATTACAAAATGAAAAACACGGAAAATTATGTTTTTACGGTCTAAATATAAAACGGTATGGACTTTTGTTGTATGAGTCAAAGGCTTAGCAAATGAATACATGACACGTATAATTCCTTTTTATTATTTTATATGAATCCAGTAATGCCTATTTTGTCGGATATCTTGCTTTACGGAATTTAACACGATTTTAAACAGCGTATTCGGATATTTGAGCGCTTATTTCGGAAATGAATAGCGTTTAATACTAATTTGATTAGCATTTCTTTTATTTCAAGTGTGCTATTGTGAATAGCGTTTGACGCTAATCTGATTACCGTTTTTCTTGGATTTCACCAATTATTCCACAGAACCATGGAACATGGCGTGTAAAAAGTGTGGATGACACTAACTTGGAAACCATTAGACTTGACATTCCATAGTTTTTCCACACTTGGAATAGCTTGGGTTCCACCTTAAGACTTTCTCTAAATATGGATTGAGCCTTTATAAAAATACAAAAATACCATTTGTGAATTAAACTAATTACTTAACCTAAATCAAACCAAAATAAGAAAGTAAACCTACAAAAATGAACAAGCATTTTCTTCTTCTTCTCCTTCATAACCTCATGTATTCCAGAAACTCAAATATCTAGGGTTTGCGAGGTGGTACGCCAACCTACTCTGAACCAAAATAACATAAGTTTTGAATTTATGTCTTTGATGTTTGAAACATTCCAAAATGATAAAATCATTGCGTGGAAAATTTTCAAATGATCCACAAAATTAATTCTTGAACAATAAATTGTTTTGAACCAATATTGTTAAGGACCTTTGAACATCCAATGTTTGAATCATATTTCATGATGTATAAAAAGACAAGCTTGACTGGAAATTTCTTTTTTGCAACAACTCTATTGAAGTCATACGACATGGTCTCAAATAGATAGAATAGTAAATATTGTGAGTAAATATAATAGTTCAGTCTTTACATACCTTGCTGATGAAGTTCTCCAAATATTTTCATTGATCTTCAGTCTTCGAGTGTGATATCTGATACTCAGTCTTCGAGTGTGATATCTGATACTCAACTACCAACTTTTATACCTAGTCTGAGACTTGACTCAGTAGACTAGAAATTAAGATATAGTTTTTTTCATCTAATATTGATAACAAGTTTAAGATAGAAAAACTTGTGGGTTCAACCAAGCAGTGCCATAATACTTCCCATCCCATTTTGTGAACATTGTTTTATCTGCTCTGCCACTCGAGAATCCTTTCATAAGAAGAGATATTATAGATTTTCATACCAAGCTCTTGGTGCTTATTTCAATCCATATAATGTTTTATGAAGTTTAAAGACATGGCCTGGATTTTATGGACATCTGAGTTCTTCGGTTTGAGCGACATAAACTCCTTCCTTAAGGATTCCGTTTAAGAAAATAGATTTTATGTCCATTTGAAATAGCTTAATCTTGAGAAAACAAACATAATCTAGATGCGATTCAAAGCAATATACGGAAGCAAATGTCTCATCAAATTCAATTCCTTCAATTTCAAAGTACCTTGAGCGACAAGTCTAGATTTGTTTCAGCCAAATTCGTTCGACTTGTTCTTAAATTTTCTACAATCTTTACATTAGTAGGACAAGGGACAAGTTGCCAAACATATTGTATCTTGAATTGATTCAACTCTTCATGCACAATCTGGATCATGTAGAGTTTTCCCAATATTTTTCAGTTCAAAGTTTGATAAGTAACAAGCATAGTTTCCCAAGTGTTTGTGGGTGAAAACTGTTTCTGCTGATTTTGGTAAATTTGGGTGTGTGGATGAAAAACGAATTTAAACCCTAAACAATGCACTACACGGAAGTACTTTTGATTCGAGATATCAATCTGTACAATCCTAGCCTAAACCAAGAAATGGTCGTTCCAGGCTTGCTTCGGTCACAAAGTGAAGGAGAAGGGTTGGTCTTAGGGAGGGAAGAGAAGAAAGTGTTGAGACCGGAATGGTTAATTCCGAAGGTGTGGCTGCTTTATGACTTGTATCAGAAAGTGGTAAGTATAGGGTTTGATTCTCGGACTTTTTTAAAGATTTGGTTTTAGACAAAAAGATGGTGATTTTTATAAAACTTATAAAATAATGGAAATGCTAAAAATGATTTTTGTGTTCAATTAAAAGAGTTTAGGATGTCAAGATTCCATCACTACTACACATACTAAATGATTATAACTATTCCCTATAACATTCTCCCAAAATTACTCAAGACGATTTAGGACAAATAATACGTCTCGGAAAATAAATCTTTTCAAGCAATTATTTTTCTCAAAGAATTAACAATCTTCTTCACTATAAAATGCTATTCTCTAACATAGAATATATAAATCAATTATCAAGCATCATAGGACACATGAAGAAAATTATTACCTTACGAATCAAGAATAAGGACCAAGAGAATTATTATAGAAAATAATCAAAACATTCTAGCACACATAGTAGGATTTCCTCCCTAATCCTAGATAGAAATTTAGCTACTCATAATTAGAGTACTAACCAAAAATAAAGAAGAAGAAATAAAACTAAAACTAAAAATGAAAGAAGAATAGAAGAGGTGTGTGGGATGGAGAGGTGTGGGATATGGAGAGGTGTGGGATATGGAGAGATGTGGGATGTCCCATCAGACTGTGTATTTCGAAGCTCCCTATTTATAGGGAGAAAATACCCAACACAGCGCACAACGTGATGATGGTTTCCACTAAATTTGCTTTCGGCAACAAGTGCTCTCCGCACCAAATTAGTGGATAATTTTCTTTCTCTTTCTTTTCTGTTGGGTGGGTACTGCACTATTTCCGTGCAAATACTTATGCGCAATATCGTTAGCACTAACGTCATCAAGCATCACCTGCAGTTCCGTCACTGTTCATTTCCAACAGCTCATTCCATTACCGGATGATGATTTCAAACCAACTCTCAGCAGCCAACTCTTCCTGTTCTTCTTCCAAACAGCCTTCACGTCATCCAACTCTTCTTCCGGTCATGCAAACCATCGGCACGAGCTCGTCTTCATCATTGCCGTTAATCAACAGTGGAAGCAACCTTCCCTGTCATTACCAGCCCATGTTTATTTCGAGTTGAGCTTCACCATCATCTCTCGTGGTTGTCAACAGCTCTGTGATGTCTCCCTGAACTTGCTCGGTCCATGAAACAACATCTCTAACTTCACCACAGCATCCAACATACACTTTCAACACTGCCATGTTCTTTCTCTTCCAAGCCTCCATGAACGTCATTCTCAGCTTGTTCTCACAATCCATCACGTGCTCTTTCTATGTCGAGCTGCAACAGCCTGTGCTCAACCACTATCGATTCACCGTCGTCGTTCCAACCAAACACCGGCAGCAACTCAAATCACCCGCCAACAGTCTCCACTACTGCCAACATCGAGCTCATACCTTCCGTTGCTTCATCGCTCATCATCAGCCCCTCTCGGTTCTGTTTCTTGTTCTCAACTGCCGAACATTCCAGGGCTCTTTCATTCGGGTTCACCAATGTTACTCGAACAACCGGAGCTTAGCCAACAGCTCTCGACCCATGCATTTCACGTGTACCTCCCATGCTTTCAAGTTCAAACTCGTCATCGCAACTATACCCATCTCGAGCCTCAAACTGTATTCACCAATGACCATCATACACCGTTTATCTTAGCCAACAGTAGACTTCGTACTTCCAACAACTCCATGATGTATCCCTGTTGAACTTGAGTTCTCCTAACTCCCAAGACATCCAGCAGCAACAGAAAAGCACCACGTATTCCCTGTTCTTGATCGAGCCGTCTATCTCGTCTCCGACCAAACACCGGCAAAGCAAACTCTTCTCTGCCATTGCTCAAACCCATTATTTCCATCGCTGCAAATCACCTGTAGCTTCATTCATCACAACTATCGATCACCATAGCATCCAACAGTTCCATTTTTTTCCTTCTTCCGTGCAAGCCATCTTGACAACATTGAGACGAGAACTATCACCAAGAACCACCACGATCTTCTCCGTGCAACTCGAGCTTCAACTTCCATCAGTTACCGATCACCCATGCATGCTATGCTCTCTGCCCGAGCATCACCATTAATGGCAGCAACCTTTATTCTCATCGTCGAGCTCATACCTTTGTTATTCTTAAAAACCAATCGACTTACCATCTTTGTTTAATCGAAACAGGCTTAATCCAACTCATATATGCTCTTGAATCTCTCTAATCCACGACCAAAATCATCCCAGAAGAAATGCAGGTGTAGATATTTGAATTGAAAGGTTTCCCGCCACTTTTCTTTACTCGTGAAGAAGAAGAAGGGTGCCAGATGAATTAGCCGGGCGCCTTTAACAACATTCAAATTGGTGGCAGCCCCTTATGCACAGAGACTGACTGCCTTTAGCAGTTCCCTTGAATTAGTCTGCCCCTTAACATGAAGGTGTCCCTTAACGTACAGTGAGGGTGCCCCTTAACAAGAGATGCCCATTCAACTGTCAGTCCTGGAAGATTGACAGTTTAATTCCAAGTTCATTCTTATTTTGCCCATAACTTCTTCATACGAACTCCGATTGACTCCGTTCTTTCGCAGTTGCCTTTGCCTTGTCGTCCTCTACCCCATGAAAAGTAGAAATCTTGTATTTGAACGAGTTACAATTGGTCTTTGGCTCTTCCTCACTCTTAGCTAGCTTCTTTCACTGCACAACTAAGCTCGAATTCACTTCTTTTTGGATTATTCACCTTCTAACACACAAATAAGAGAAAACACGCGTAACACACAATAATCTGCAAGAAAACCATCAAATACTAGTATGGAATTAACACCAAATATATGTGAAATATGCACTTATTAGAAAGTGGAACTAGCTTGCAGAATGAAAAGTTATCAGTTCTTTGGTAATTTCTAGATACTATGTTGTTACTGACCAAAACTTGTTGTCTGGTGGAAATAGGTGAAACCTATTTATACAAGTAGTAATAAAAAGTAACCTGGTCTCGTAGGAAGTGGAAACGATTGAGTGGTGGAAGAGTAACGTGTAACATTAGGAATTATGCTTCCATAATGAAGGAGGTGGATCCGTTTACACCATTACTTCCTGCCATTACTAACCTCCCTGGTTTACGACAATTTCTTGTAACGGGCGTATTGCACGCCACACGCTGTAAACCGCCAGACCAATACACTGATGAGCATACCCCAGTTTGTCACATGTTTGATATCTCGAGTGTTTTCATGGAAAACATGTAGCACTTTGCTACGTGTGGTAAGTTAAAATCAAGAGGCTTGCCGCAGGAAAATAGCATGTGATGCTATTAGGCTCATCTTGGCTAGTCGCCTAAAACTTGCCACAAGTCTATCAATTCGGTGGCGAACTTCAATGGTTGATATCCCATCTCATGAGTAAGGGTATCCGTTTATTATGGCTACCTTGTGTTGGCGCAGTGGCATTTTGGTGTACCCTAGTGGCAATGTGACATGGCTGGCATGGCTCGTGCATGCCAGTGGCACAGTGATGCAAGTGGCGCCTGGTGTAACCATGACCACTAGATTTAGGCGGCTAGTTGCCTAAAACTTTCCACAAGCCTGCCAGCTTGGTGGCGGACTTGGATAGCTGAGATTGCATCTCATAAGGAAGGGTAGCCGTTGGTTATGGCTACCTTCTGTTGGCGCTTGATAATGGTATAGTGGCTCCTTTAGCGCACGCCAGTGGCATTGTGGCATGGATGGCATAGTTCGTGCATGCCAGTGGAGTGGTGGAGTGGCTGGCATAGTTTGTGCATGCCAGCGGAACGATGGTGTGAGTGGCGGTTGGCGTAGCTATGGCCACTGAAATTTTAGCACGTTTGTGTTAGACTCAAACGTGGTGTGGAAACATCAGTTTTAATTGGCACATTGATCCCCGTGTTCTGTTGAACATTGTTTGGCTCGGTTGGCGTGGCAACTTTGCCTAAATTAGGGTTTGGCATGTCAAAACCCTAATTAGCATATATGGCATGTAGCATGCGGTAGGTGGCCGCGGCATGGCATTTATACAAACGATTCCAGAGTTACACCAGAGGAGCCATAGGCAGGCCACCATGTAGAAACGGCCAAAGGAACAAATATTTCCACGAGTGGCCATATTATGGCGCCTTTTTTAGGGTTTCATGGGTCCTGCATGGCTCGTGGCATGTTGTGGGGCCCGAAGTGGCATGTTTGGCATAGTTTGGACTTTTAATGCATGTGTCGGTTTAAAGCGACCTGATTGGTCGATTTAAAAGGGGCGCGGCAGGTAGCATGAGGCCGGCCTCATTCTAAATGTGTGTGGCGCATTCAGAGCGACCTGAGTGGTCGATGGAAAGGGGGGCTGACAAGCAAGGGCGTGTCCACACTTCCAGTGCGCCATGTAGGATTTAAAGTGATATGATTGGTCGATTGAAAAGTGGTCTGGAAGGCAGCAATAGGCCGGCCTCATTCTAAATGCGTGTGGCGCATTTAGAGCGACCTGATTGGTCGATGGAAAGGTGGCCGGCAAGCAAGGGCATAGCCACACTTATAGTGCGCCGTGGCAGATTTAAAGCGACATGATTGGTCGATTGAAAAGGGGGGCGACATGCAGCATAAGGCCGGCCTCATTATAAATGTGTGTGGCGCATTTAGAGCGACCTGACTGGTTGATGGAAAGGGGGTGACAAGCAAGGGTGTGGCCACAATTCGAGTGTGTCGTGGCATATTTATAGCGACCTGATTGATCGACAAAGGAATAAGGGCTGGTTGGGTAGAACGGGGCGTGGCCAAGTGGCGCCGGCTAGCATATGGCATGGCCACGCTTCCCTTTTTGTTGTTCCTACTCTGCGGCTCTGCTTTTTCTTTGCTTTCTGACTGAGTATTTTGTGCAAGGGCCTTAACCTTGGTACTTGGAAATCCGTGCTACTTTGCTGCAAGTGAACACAAATCCGTCATGCCATACCGATATTAAGGATTCTGCCGAGGAACATAGCATAGGAAAGTACTCAGTGAATCTTATATTAATAAGTAATATAGGCAAGGCGCCGAGGTTTACATAACATTTGGGATGGTTGATACATGCGCCAGTCTGGATAAATTTCATGTAAATATATTGAACGGCTCCATAAATATGTAGTGGAGAGGTTAACACTCATGGGTCTGTTTCCTTACAGAGTGACATCACATCAGATATAAGGTCTACAATTTTAACCCTAAGCTAAAAACCACCATCAACACCAAGTTATGCTCGGCTTCTTGTCATCACACTTTAGTTGACTCTTAAATTATGTCATCGTTGATCAAAATCGTTGAACCCACTTGTAATGTGATTTATAAGGAGTTGGTTCAATACGAACACCTTCATTAGGGGTTTTCTCCTTGTCATGATTCACATCTCAGTAATAGTTGGAACAACTTCTATTGATGATGACATATTTTTGAGTTTTTCTGCTGATTCAGTAGGAAGCAACTCGGTATAGATTGTATTATTTTGATGGAAATCACACAAGTGATCAACAATAACATTTGTTGATTCCATAATGACTTTGTTTTTGAGAATAAAATATCTAAAACCTCGGATGTCGGATGCATAACCTAAAAAAAAATACTTCGTCACTTTTGGAATCAAACTTTTTTATGCTCTTTATTCTGAAGGATGTAATACTTACTTCTGAAAACACGGAGACAACCCAAATTAGATCTTTACGGGACCTTAGCTCATATTGAGTATTTAGGGATTGTGATCTTAAATAGACACAATTGATAAAATATCATGTTGTAAAAATAACTTGGGTTATTTGGTTTTTGGTACTTACATTTTGACCAATGTTAGTATTTGGTCTAACATTTGTCCAACTTAGTGGTTGGTACTTAGAAATGACGTTGACCTTTGTTGACCCATTAAGTTTTGACTTCTGTTTACTAATTGTTTAAAAGAATTAAAAAAAAACCTATTTAGTTAACATTGTTAACAATGCCGTTAGAACCATAATAGATTTTTTTTGAAGATGTTCTTTCTCAAATTGGAACTTCAACGGTTCAACTTGAACGCGAACTGAAAAACCCAGATATGTTACAAAATTTAACACAACCCCTTTCAGTGGAGACCTCTCTAAGCTGGCCACCATTACAGAGATTAATTTTTTGTTAGAAACATGATAAATCATCATCACCATTTAGATTAAAACAACTCAAATCATAAACTGATGGGCACCACCAACACCAAACTAAGAACACCACCACTCAATACAGTTTATTGATAAGAACACCCTAATAAAGATCATTATCGTTCAAAATATCTACCACGATTCAATACTCTTCATTAATAAGAATATCATAATACAGTCCAATTTATCAAGCATAACAACAACTCAAGAACATAACATACTTCAATCTTATACAAGGGAAAGGATTACCTTAAATACAAACCGAATCTTCACAATCTCAGACTCAAACATCCTTCACTCAGTTTATCTCAATCAACTTCAACACCAATAGTTCACAACACTTTTCCTTGCCTTTCAGACTTCAACCAATTTCAGCACCAACTACAACCTCTTCTCCTGAAATCCATTACAATCCCACTTCCTGTAACTTATCTTCATCATTTCAACCATGATAGCATTATCACTAATTGCATCTACACCATATCCCTGTTATAAATAACATTCATCTAACCTCAACTCAAACTCCTCAAAACAGACCCAAACTATGTTCTTCAATTCATCGCCAAAATAGCTTCAAAACATTAACAATTTAACACCCTTAATTCTTAGTCCGAGTATCTCAATTACATGAACCTAAATTCCAATTTAGGGAAGAACATGAGGAACCCTAATTTCCACTGAATCAAAATTAAACTTCACAGGACATCTCAACCTCATATTTGACTAAAACCCATCTCCAACTAATCGAGATATAACAATTTTACAAAGAAAAATGAACCAATTACAAAACCCTAATTTACCTTTCTTCTGATTCATCTTCGAGGACGAATTCGTCTCAATACTTCATCATCAACCCTTTAGTTTTATATTCATCGGCAACCCAATCATCTTATCTGTTTCTCATGAACATCAATCAACTCCAGAAAACCCTAACTTAATTTGCAGCTGCAATACTTCTTCTCCTCCCGATCTCAGACAATCACATAAACATCACCATCATCTTCGGATCAACATACTATCGAGCTTGTAAGAATCTCTCACAAGAAATAGCCCAATTCTCTCGAATTGAGAATCAGCAGAGAAACAGAGAGAAATAACCGAAGAAGAAAAAGAAAGAAGAAGAATCATAATACAGATAAAGAGTTCGTGAAAAACAATATAATCCTGTTTCATTTGCACCGGTACAACTCGGTTTGGAGCGGTGTGACTCGGCTAATAGGTTAGGACTTACTTAGTCATTGTTACTAAAGTACAAGATATTTTTGTAATTACATATTTAATTAACATAAAGTTTAACTCAACAGAGTCAACGCGAGTCAACGTGAAGTCCATGTACCAACCACTAAGTTGGACAAATGTTAGACCAAATACTAACATTGGTCAAAATGTAAGTACCAAAAACCAAATAACCCAAATAACTTTTCCACAAAACTTTAAGGGCAAGTTTCTTACCCTTGACAATTTCCTGAATATTCATGTTATTTCTCTTTGCAACTCCACTGGCCTGTGGAGTAATAGGCGGTGAGCATTGTTGGATTATTCCCACTTTATCACAAAATTCAAATACTTTAGTATCGTTGAATTATATTCCACAACAAATTCTAATTTTTAAAGCTAACAACCTTGTTCATTCTGGATTATATTCACAATAATCTTAAATTCCTCCAAGGTGTCATTCTTATATTCTAAGAAGGCAACCCAGGTGAATCTGATGTAATGATCAACCATTACCAACACATATTTCTTCCCTCCAACCATTGCTTTTTGGATTGGGCCAAAAATATCCATATGAATTAACTGAAGAGGAACATTGGTGGCAATGTCTTTATGATGATTTATGTGGAGTTCTAGCTTATCAAGCACCACAAATACCATCGAATTTTGTATAAATTTTGGATACTCTCTTGACAAGTTCTTTGTTAATAAACTTACCAAGTGAACGATAATTAATGCGACCTAAACTTTCATGCCATAGATGAGTCAATTCCACCTTGGTCAAATTATAACAAAGATTATACTGAATATCTTAAAGATAACAATTAATTTTTCCACAAATGCCATGAAAAATTAATTTTCCTGATGAGTCTTCAATATCTTATTCTTTACTACTGAACACAACTTTATAGCTTTGCTACAAATTTGACTGACAGAAAGAAGATTAGTAGTCATACCTCTAAAGTAAACAACATCACGAATTTTAGGTACTCCAGGTAGTTTGATCGTCCCCTTTTTGCAATAACTTTTGTCTTAAAAAATTACAAGTCCTCATTTATAGTCATCAACGTTCACGAACCAAGAAATATTTCATGTCATGTGTCCACTACATCCAGTATCAAGAAAACATTGGAGTGTTGAAGTGGATTTAAGAGCGAATGATACTAAAGTGACAATATTGCATGTATTGTGTTTTCTTAGATTTTTCGTAAACCTTTTGATTTCATACAAAAGCTTTTGATCCTTCTTATGAAGATTACATGTTAACCTTTTGTCTAAATAGTTTACATGTATGTTGATAATGAACATTCAAGCAACAAAACATACATAAGGAGACTAGTTCGGAAACTGATCTCTCAGTATTAATCTTTAATTGTGATATAGACAAATCAGGTTTTACAAAGCCAATTTCTCGCTTGCCGCCTAAAGTTCGCAAATTCTTTAGACAATTTGTTTCTAAATTCCTCAAATTCAAGTTTTTTTTTTTGGTTTCACTTCCAACGAGTTTCTGCAAGAGCAACCTTAGATTCAACTATCTTTGCAATAACATCCTTATATAATTAAATTTGAACATCTAGTTTCTCTTGAAGAGTTTTCTCACTTTCAAATCCTTCTTGGATATCCAAATCCCCGATATAGGTTCCACAAAAAGTCCGTCAATTTTTCTTATTAATCGAAATCACAAAGTATATCAACAATTTTTCCCTATCTTGTGCACAAGTCGTTTAAAATGGTTTCAAAATCACAATTAAATTTTGTACAAGAAATGCTCCTATCATTGCAAGGGATCGTCATGTCGGTTGTGAGGTCGCAATACATGAACCTGGTCTGATAGCAATTGGAAAAAAAGGGTACCAAGTACAACACCACCTTTTTTGTTCGATAGGATTGGGAACATGTGTAGCATTTTTAACAGTTAAAAGGATACCAAAATTTTAATGCTGAAAAATAAAAGAACACATACACAAGGATTTTGTTAATGTGGAAAACTACAGTGTGAAGAAAAACCCCGAGACCTTATCCAGAACTTGAGCACCACACTGTGTTGAGCAGCTACAGACACTATCCTACTATCTAACTTTATACTGGAATGTAGTTGAGACCGAATCAACCTTATAAGCAATTCATCTTTAATTGTGTCGCCTCTAAGATCTCGCAAGACCCTGAGAAATTCGATTCCCCCAGCTCACGCCCTTTATAGACCTAGGAATTGCTTCAAACTAAGTGGAGACTTTATAACTATTCTTCCTTCAACAGAAATCCTATTTGATATTTTACAAAAAAAAAAGATATTCAATCAAGGTATGTAAATTTATATGTTTGTGAGGGATATTTAGTAAAACAAGATATCAAGAAAACTAAAGACTAGGATGAACTTATTCTCTTTAATTTTTTTATAGATGCCTAACCAATTTTACCTCATAAGAACATTATAAACAAATCAAACCAGAAGTAATCCAGATATTTATCTTGTGGAATCACAATATCGGAGACGAAGAGTACTTTGTGATTCATATCTGAAAATGCATTGGATACCAAATACACCCAACTTTTTCGTTCGACAACCTGTATAGACAAAACTTAACACAATTGCAAGAATACCAACTTAATGATCATTGACAATATGTATAGAGCTAATATCTCAGCGTCTACTCAATCAATATATATACAGGCACATGGTCTGTGAACCTAATTGTTAATCAAAGTACTTGGACGATCTCAAAAATCAACATCCTAGATCATTTTAGTCGTATCCACAATCGGAATTCTGCCATGTTGTTAAATTTGTTATCTACCTTTCAAGATATGAATTCTATAACAAATTAGTCTCGTAATCGACTATAAATAAGAGAACTTATCTACGTAGATTGAATATGTACAAACATGTGTAAATCAAATTATAAAGATAAAAAATATAATGCGGAAAAGGAAAAACACAAGACACCATAATTTTGTTAACGAGGAAACCGCTATAGCAAAAAAAAAACAAAATGGGACCTCGTCAAAATTGAACACCACAATGTATGAAGTCGCTACAGATATTAGCCTACTATCATATTTCGGACTGGAATGTAGTTGAGATAGAATCCACCCTCCAAGTGATTCAGTTTCAATTGTGCTCCTTAGGTCTCTTAAATCTTACAAGGTGCTACGTACTTGATTCCCTTATCTGACACCCTTTACAGCCTAAGAGTTGCATCAATCGAAGTGAAGACTTTTGATACCAATTTTCCTCTAACAGATAAGCCTATTTGATTTCCGATTAGATAAAAGATATAGGTGTGGAAATATGTTTGCAATAGACAAGCTAGCAAACCTCACAAATTCTTAACTTATGTACGACTCCTGAGCAGCTTAGATCCTTAACCACCTCTCAAGAAAAATCGTCGAAAGATTAACTAAGATCATTCTTTACATATCTATCTTGAGGAATCCCAAAGTTTGAGATGAAGAGAACTTTGAGATTACTATCTATCTTGCCTGAAAGAGATTATGAGAACCTCTATAACAAAAAAAGCAAGATTAGGATACACGAATTATCAAGGTAAAGATAGTCGGACATGTATTCACGAATCCCCAAGTGAATTCTTTTTAGTCTTAGACCTAAAAGGTCAATATAGGCGACTCTAGAATCAACTAGGACACAAAATGTCAGGGTTGATTTTCCCAGTTGACAGAGATGCTCTATTTATACTTTTCAAATACCAGGGTTATCTTAGAATTCAAGCTAAGATAACTTGAAAATCAAGCAAATAAAATAGGTCTTCAAACTACAACAGAATACTATACACATAGGTTCGGTTATACCGAATTCAATAACCGTGTATAATGATTGTTTGGTTTGGAAAGTTAGCCAAAGAACTAAAATATACTTGATGTTCATCTAAACACATAAGAAATTAATCATAATTCAAACACCTAAGCATTTTAATAAATCAATGAAGTCTTATCAGAAGTGTTTAAGAGAGTTCTAGCAATGCTAAACATATTAAATTAATAAGTCTTTGAGCATCTGTTAAATATTTTCAGGATAATTGATACAACGGTTTGTGAACCGCGAGGATTGTTCACGAGTCAGGGTGCAACGGTTCATGAATCGATTTCGCTAACTGATAGCCAATTAATCCAACCTATAATTCACCTAGGTTGTCCAATCAGATTCTTGAATTGTTCCCAATTGAACTTATGGTTTGTGAACTGAGTTCCCCAACCTTCTTGTATTTTTGAATCTCAAACTGAGTTCACCAACCTTCCTTGAGTAGCAATTCCGTAAGTTCATATATCTTTCATTTGATGATTTAAACATTCTCAAGTGACATAATCATTTGCATGAGCAATTTTCAATTGATCCACAAATTAATTCATATAACTAATATTGTAAAGACCTTTGAACATCCAATTGCTAAATCATATTTCGAGATTTTTCACAAGATAAGCTTGACTCTAAACATCTTCTTTGTTAATCTACTATAAGTCATATGACATAGTCTTAATAGATAAAATTATGGTATAGTGAGTAAAATAGAATGGTTCAGTCTTCACATACCTGAAACAAAAGTTCTCCAAAATGTCTTCATCGATCTTCAGTCTTCAAAGGTGATCTCTGATACTCAACTACAATTCTAACCTATCCTAAACTTAGTATACTAGAAATCAAGATATAGTTTTAACAAGCTTGAGATAGCAAAACTTGTAGGCTCAACTGAGCAATGTTCTAAAAATATATATCTTGTTCGTGATCTACAGTTTGGAAACTATAATGAACAATATCCAGATAACAATAATTATTAACAGGTATAAGATAGTCTGACTGGGTTTCACGAATCCCTTAGTGATGTCTTTCAAAGTCGTAAGATAACAAAGTTTTACCAGAGGAAACCAAGGTTTTAGAGGACAAATATAGTCATAATTAGGACACATAATTGCCAGGATTAAGATTCTAATATGCATGAGGTCCTCTATTAATATATATGAACAATGCTAAACAAAAAAGGTTCGTGAACTAGATTCCATGTTTACGAATCTCTTTATAATCCGACAAGCTAAACTTCTTTATATTGATTGCGCGTAAAAGCATGTGCGAGGTTTTCTTTTAATCACAAAGAAGGTTCGCATTAGCTTTATTTTCATTAAGTTAATCTACAGGTTAATTGTTCAATTTTGAGATTTCAACCAGATTTCTTCTAAAACAAAACCAAGGTTTTCACCAAACCATCACGATCCTGTACACATAAGTATTAGAAAAACTAAATTATAAACATTTCCCCATTAATCATGAAGTAGAGGCCAATCTTACGATTGGGCGGCTGATGGGTGCCTAACACCTTCCCATCCCGTACTAGAATCTCCTTACCCAAACTCTCTGGTAGCAGACCATAAACATGAAGGTCATGACTAGGTGTTGTTTTCCTCAAAAGAATTCAAACTAGTTAAAGGGTCCTGACTCCCTTTAGTCAGGTGGCGACTCTAATCTACCTTTCTTTTGCTCTTTACGGAGTTGACCCTCTTACAAACAAACTAGTAAGAAATTATCTCTACCAGACCCTATATGATCAACATCTATGAACAAATGAACACATGGACCTTTCCCCAAAACAATTGAGGACAAAGAATAGACCGACACTCGACTCGTGCTGCGGACCCCGATTTCTACAGATACATTCCTCATTACACATGGATTTTTTTTCCTCCTAAACGTGGAGATTTTGAGATAATTTTCCACCAAAATATATTAATCTTAAGCTTGTAGTTTAGATTCCAAACTTGTTTCCAGGATTTGGTAATTTTCTTATCATCAAAGTAGTTAGTTAAGAACATATATACTGATTTAATTGTAACTTCTCTAAAGGGAGTTGATTTTCATACAATTCTGTCAGAGTCAGTCATATCTGGAGTTATTTATCTATCTAATTGAATTCTGCATAGATCCCTTAATGTTTTTTTTAATATACATTCGTTTTCCAGTTTCCATAATCATCCAAGCGGGAATCGATAGTAATGCATGTATCATCTTTAATGGTTGGTGGCAATGTAATGCCTATTGGCCGAGTTACTCGCGAGTAACTCGAGGATCGTCCTCTGGACGACACGATCATTAAATACTCGGCTGAAATGAGTTTTTATCATTTACTCGTCGAGTCAGTGATAGATCAGCCCGAGTCCCGAGTAACTCAATATGTTTCAAACCAAAAAAAGAAAAGAAAAAAAACATCGGAGAATTAGGGAAGAGAAGTGAGATGGATCGGGAGAGCTTAGACTCCATCAAGTAGATCAAATCACCAATATTTCTCAGCCTTTTCTCGATCAAAAAATTCTTGTTTGTTTTACAAGAACTGATAGAAAGTTCATTCGCAAGCACGAGATTTAGGAGAACGAAGATAACAGTTTGTAGATTAAAAATAAAACCCTAACATGAGTTTTACGTGAAGTTTTTGTTATTACCAGAGAAGATATTTGAATAAAAGAGGAAGAAGAAAGGTATAAGTAAAATAAGATGACGTGGGTCTCTGGGTATCGTCCCCCAGCTAATCCAGAGCCAATCCCCGAGTCCTACGATATTGGTTGGTGGTTAAATAATTAGTTTGATTTAGTATACAGAAATCAGTCCCTATAATTATACCAGAAACTTTATACTAGACCAAAATCATTGATTGACTTTGTAAAATATTTATACTCCAGAATAATAACCCAAAACTGATCTTGGTTATGAACTATTTTACATGACAATTTGGTGAGAAGGAAAATTTTTGTTTATGTGGGCTTCTGATTCCTAGACCACCTTGGTTTTTTTCCATACAAATGCTCTCCTAATCTTTTGGATAAACAAATTTCTTTTATCATTTTCCTGCCTCCAAAAATCTCTTTGAAGTTTGTCTATTTTTTCCGAAACTTGTTTAGGAAAGGTTAGATACTGCATTGGTGGTTATGAAAATAATTTAGAACATATTTTACTATGATAGATCTACCATGTGGAATTAATATTTTTGGTTTTCAACCATGAAATGAAGCAAAGGTTCAAGAATGTTAATTCTATTTCTATAAAAAAACTGAAGGTTCCCAAATATTTATCATTTTTGAAAATTTTCCTTTCTTTAGAATTCTAGAAATAATTCTACAGTGTTTATTATGCATCTTAAAGATGAAGTAAATTCCAGAATTTTGTAAATATATGACTTGACCTGTCATTTTATCGAAGGTGGTGAGAATGTTAGCAATGTTCTTTGCTTATGATATGCTTGCTTTTGAAAAGAGGAAGCAATCACCTGGAAAGTTTAAAGATGTAAAGCAAATGGTACATTTTTAGCTACTTTGATTCTAGAGATTTTATTTTCAAATTCAGTTTTAAAAAGAAATCTAGAAGCGATTCCACGCAGATTGTAAATAGATGAGGTGAAAATGGGTTACCTTGGTGAAACCCCTACATAAATTTTTCTCAAGGATAACTATTCAGTAGCACAAAAAAAAAGTTGTGGTGATACATTGCATTATCAATTGACACCAATCTCTATTGAATCCAAAGGAAATAAGGGGTGTTTTCCATAAGCTCCCACAATTCTACCAAAGGATTTAGATAAATCAATTTTAGAGCCACATTGCAATTTTAATATCTGAAGTTTTCATAGTATAGAAAGTTTCAGAGGAAAATATTATTAGGTTAAGAAGCAAATTTTCGACGTCACAATTCCCGATGGCAAATTTAGAGCCCAAAAGGTCCACAACACTTTAACATGAATGTGGCAATTATATAGATCCAACCTATTTCAAGCTTAAAGAAAGTGTGGAATGTCACGTCTAAAGGAAAGTCTTATGGTGGAATCCAAGCTTGGAAAAAGTGTGGAATGTCAAGTCTAATGGCTTCCAAGTTAGAGTCGTCCACAATTTTTTCCAAAGAATGTTCTAGGTTTCATTAAAGATACTATGGAATGTAAAAAAGTGGCACTCCGAATCGCGCTCAATCTTGTGGTAGGTTATATTTCTAAATCAAATGGTCTCTTTTTGACCGCCAATTTTGTGGGCCAAGATTGAATGCAATTTAGAATTGCATTTTCTTAATCTATTTTACCTTCTATCATTAAACTTGAACTTTCATAATCTATTTTCAAGATGGGTTGCACGGACGCTGTGTTTTTTGATCCATGTACGTGTCCGACTCGCGTCGAACATGGCACGCGCATGGGATGCTGACACGACGTGTGTCCCGCGCACGAATGGTTTGGACGTACTGATGACTCGGGTTTGAATCGTTTTTTTTTTCTCATTTTCATTTAAACTTCTTCCTTTATTTTTACTATTATTAACTAAATGAAGTAAGACAAACATTGAGATCAATCATTTAGGTGTTTATCAAGGTTTTGTAATTCAAAATGACATTACATATACTCTTGGTTGACCTTCAGTGTGTATAAATAAATAATTTCTTTTTTTCTTTTAAAATTTATACACATGTAGCATCATTTCCTAATTCTTAAAAACGAAACACTTCACTTTCCTATATAAACACATGAATGTATATATTAATATATATATATATATTTCCGCGTCCTATTTTTTTTGAGAATTTTATAGTGTGTGCAGTCCGGATTTCAAGTGTTTATGTGTCATGGATTTCGGCAAAACTTTTTTCTTTCATTGGGAGAAGAACATCTGGAGGCCAAAGGTACACAACAAGATTGGAAGATTGTTGAATAGCACAGCTGGTCACGTGGTCTAGCGGTTAGGACATTAGACTCTGGCCAAAGGTACACAATATGATTAGAAGATTGTTGAATAGCACAGCTGGTCCCATGGTCAAGCGGTTAGAACATTAGACTCTGAATCTAGTAACCGAGTTCAATTCTCGGCGGGACCTTCATATGTTTTACTTTTTTTTTTTTTTGCTTTCGGCGGGACCTTCATATCTTTTACATTTTGCTTGCGATTTTCTATCATTTGATGGCCTATACGTGATCGCACCAACAAAAAAGAACCCAGAAAATATCACGTAATTATTTTTTTAAAAAAAAGGTTTTAGATTGATGCATGATATCATTTTTCGTGGATAAACTGGTTCATCTTTGAAGAATTAAGCATCCTATTAAGAAATCAAAAAGGCATTTCCAACTTCGAACACTTCAGAGAGGTAGGTTCATTTCAAGCTTCATTTCCTCCCTCATCTCTGTGCTTGGAGATCATACACTCGAGAGCTGCACATCCCCATGCTCCTCATTGTTTTTCTTTGGGGTCGACTTGTAGTAAGTTGCATATATTATCAATTGGATTAAGCCAAGAATACAACCAGAGCCATTACTGATAATTAAAGATGTAAAGATCGAAACGGAGCAATGCGAACGTCAACCAAGTTCCACCATTGAGAAAATTCGCAAGGAGGAGGAAAAACGGCATGTACTCAACACTTTTTGTTCTGATCACCAACAGCATTACGTCCAATGCCCAATGGCATTGCATACATGGCAATGTTGAAGACAGAAAATTCCAACAACCATTGTCCTTCTCTCGATAGTGTGCAGGAACCCAAGAGTAACACCGACTACCAAGGCAAAGAAAATAACTTCAATTGCCATAACTTTGAACACGTACAGTCTTTGCTTTTTGTTGGCGTACATGAGATAAGTGAAGATGTAGGCGAATTCTACAACGAGACCCACTCCATTGATGGTGACCACGAGAATGCTGTGCGGATGAACAAAAGGAAGGCCGTAAAAAACCCATAGTGCGCAGTTGAGTATGGTTGCGAGGTAAGGGTTTGGAGAAAAATCCTCCACTGCTCCTTTTTTGATGATCTTATAGAATGTAGGTGCAGGCGAGGCAAATAGACCAAAAGAAATCACATTTCCGATGACCCCAATGATGTTAAGGATTGAATCAGTGTTTGCGGTAGTCATCTTTGTGTGTAATTTGTTCTTGTTTCCTTTTCCTTTACTATCGACACATCCAAAGAGATTTTTCTTCAACCGGTGGTGAGCCGATTCTACCAAACTTGTTGCTTGATTCCCAAAGTGTTTATGAAGGTTTGTAAAATCATAAACGAAGCGCTCTTTATGCGGTTCCAACCATTGCTTCACCACATACGTTACAATATCCTCCGGATATTCGGGGCTAGACCAATGTTCAATAAATTCGGCAAGATTTACATTATATTCTTCTTCGGTGAGAGACCAAGTCAATGCCTCCCATTCCCCTGAGAAAGCAACCCATTTAGCGTGATTTATGGTGTGTTGTTTATCGAAATCCTCTTTTACATCCGCTTGTTCATCTTCCGGTAGCTTACTAATCTCTTCCAATGATTTCCTTTTAGGTGGACAAAGTTGATGCTTGCACCTGTTCATCACATTGCACCATATATGAAATGTACAAAGCATATTATGTGCCAATGGGAAGACTCTCTCTATTGCGTTCATCAATGCTACTTCATTGTCCGTCACTATAACCCCGGGGATATCATCATCTCGGTAGATCGCCTTCACTTGTTCTAGCGCCTAAGTGTAACTTGGTTCTAGCTCGTCCTTTAGAAAACAAAAAGCAACCGTAAACGGTGACTTGGTCGACGTTCGACCAACAATGTTCAACAATGGCATCTCGTATTTGTTTGTCTTGTAAGTGCAATCCATTATAAGAACTTCATGGAAGCATTGAGCCAGTTGAACACTCTTCGGATGAGCAATGAAGAGATGAGTTATTTCTTCTTCCAGCCCCACCTTCTTTTGAACCGTGTAGCCTTTCTCTTGAGCCAACAAAAATAATTGTTGCATGACTTTTCTATCCTTCCATTCATTCCTTTTAATTGTCTCAATTGCATTGTAAATGGTATACAAAGATGATACGTTTGCATTGTTATCATCCTTTAATAAGCGAAGAATACCAGATGGTGAAATTCTCATTCTCCTATATTTAGCTACTTTCTTCATTTCTTGAGGAGTGAGCCTTGCGGCCATTGTGTGTCCTTCAAGATCCTCCGGACGAGGGTGGTTGTGATGACCTACCACCTTATCCATACATAGAACCCATCCTTTCTTTTCTTTGCACTTACTAAATACTAGCTTGAACGAACATTTAATTTTCTTTGAGCACGTTGTGTTCTTCCTCATCGTCTTTCCTATATACACATAATCCTTCCTCTTGTGACTAGCATCCGGATCCCCACTTCTCTCACAAACCATTTCAAAACAAGTTTTGCTTTCTTTTCCATTCAAAACTAATACGCACATGGCTCTCTTGGCATGCTCTCTAGCCCAATTCTTCGCATCAATAGGTAAGTCAAATACCAAATCATTGACATGGGATGTATCTTCGAACAACATACCAACCGGAGAAGGTTGTTCATCCATTGGTATAGGTTGTCATTCAATCTGCAAGAAATGGAACAACATCAATTGCATTCACAATAAAGTTCGGTAACAAGATAATTTTATCGCGGTAACCGAACTATTGGTTCGGTTTAAAAGCAACATTACATGTAACCGAACAAATAAAAAGTACACAGTTCGGTTACATGTTATTTTATCTAGGTAACCGAATATAACTCTGGAACTGTTGATTTAATTAGTTCGGTTAGTTAGGCTGTTGGAATCACGTTTACGAAACAACCGAACTTATTATACTTAATATACTCTTATATTATGTATAGTTCGGTTAGATTGGTGGTTTTTATGCAGTCTGCGAATCAACCGAACTTTGTACATTAAGTTAAATCTATTTTTTACGTAAAGTTCGGTTTGTTGTTGGTTGCAAACCAACCGAAATTAGTACAATAACTTCAATATTATTTATACGTAAACTTTGGTTTGTTATTGATTGCGACCAAACCGAACTTTGTACACAAAGAAGAATCTTATTCTGCCTAAAGTTCAGTTGCTTAATATTGGTTGCGAAACAACTGAACATTACTCTGGAATCCATGAAACTTCCATTACTATATAGTTATGTTACCTGCATATTTGGATAAATTAACCGAACTACACTTTCAGATTTGTTCGGTTACATGTTCTTCAAATAAGTTAACCGAACTACTTCATTCCTGATGATTTGCTTTGAAAATTTGGAGCAATTCAATCAATATTAGCTAAGTTTGGAGCATACCTGGAAACCCATATACTCTTCCTCCGGTTCTGGTTGATAAAATCCATCATTATCATCTTGAGATTTACTTTGGGGAAGAATACATTCACCATCTAAGAAATCACTCATATCCGGATCATTGTGAAGATTAACAAATACTCTAGGAGATGATGGAGATGAAGAATAAGATGAGCTTTCATCACTTGAATTCCCAAACGTGGTGAATGTGAAAAAATGTTTATTTTCCATAGTTTTCTCCTTCTTCTTCTCTAACATTACTCTCTAAAAAAATCTATTTCTTTTTTTAATAACCCATGTTTTAATTTAATCTCACTAATCAGTTTTTACTTAATCATTTCAATAATTATTTTACTAATCTTAACCAAAACATAATCAAAAAAGCAATTTAGGTATTAAAAAAATAAGGGATAAGGGCTGCCCTACCCAACAGTGCCACGAAGGTCCCCAAATTTTGCATGGTCCCCAAAATACGGTACCATTTATCAAGAGCCCAAATTGGACCGTACAATCCTTGCACAAAAGCCCAGTCAACTGCTCCAAGTCTCCAACTAACCCGACTGCAAAGCTAACTGGTTAACTCCAACTTAATCCCCTTCTCCGTTCGAAGCCTCTTACTCGATTCACATGCCAGCTACAACACACCATTCCATCGCCAGAAACTCTTGTCTCATCGCTGAACTCCATCGGCATAAAGATGAAGAAGACACCACTTTCTCTTTGCTGGCCAGCTCCTTTCTAATTTGGTCCTTCCAAAATCACGCCACAGCTCCAGCTTCATAGCCTCATTCCATCTAATCAACACTGCTCGCAAGTATTACACTATTGAGACATCATTGTTGCTGTAAAATTATCACCACATGACGAGCCTTCTCACTGGATTCCTTCTTCCTTTCCTGATTTCGATCCCATGCATCTTTCAATTAGCAACTCCATCTTCATGACCAATATCACTGCACCCATCGTAAACGAGAAGCCATCACCATTCCCTTTGTTCGCTGCTGCGTGTATTTAACTCGGCTACAGCTCGCAGGAAATCTCCCATTCAACCACAGCTATCTCCACGACAGAAATGACCAGCGCAATGCACGAACATAACCTTCTCCATATCACATTTAAGTCCACTGTGTAGTGGAGACAAACCATCATTGCCCATCGATATGCTTTTTCCTCAAAACTGTTGCCTTCTAAAGCCATCAACCACTTCTCATTCGACTGAATCACAGTCCATGCCTTCAGAAAATTAAACTCCGCAGACTATCTGTCTTCGCACA
The DNA here is from genome assembly GCA_023529315.1 of Papaver bracteatum. NCBI lineage: Eukaryota > Viridiplantae > Streptophyta > Magnoliopsida > Ranunculales > Papaveraceae > Papaver > Papaver bracteatum. The sequence goes on from JAJJWX010004358.1 coordinate 57,629, forward strand.
ACAACAGCACCACTCAACGAAACCAACTCCTTTCGATTTAACTTCAACTTCAGATCGCATCACGACCAAACAAACCCAAAAATCATTAGAGACTCGGGCCAATTCTCTTATCCAAGTTGTTGTGCGTTTCTTAGTCAAGAACTCCAGTTTCGTTTTCAGGCAAAACTTAATGTGACCATGACATAAACATCAACTTCAACTGCCTGAACCAATCCATGAAGTCTCCATCTCGATTATCAACCATCTTCATTCATGTCCGAGCTCTCTCTATACATGCATCACTAGCTTCCATTCTTTTCACAGATCAAAACTCCCACTAACTGTGAGTAGTGTTTTTGGAGGCAATTTGAGATAATAGAGACCTTGATGAAATTCACCCAGACCGATTTTGGTGTTCCGGATGAGATCCTGAAAGTAACAATACTGAGATGAGAAATTGGCTACGCAATTTAAAGACCTCGTGAGTTGACTCACTGAAATAAGATTAAACTTAAAAGATGGTATATAATAAGCATTCTCTAAGTATAATTTAGGAGTGAATTTGATTGTGCCAATATGACTAACGGCCACATGAGAACCATCTGGTAATTGAACACATAAATTTGTGGGAGCAGGTTTATAATTAGAAAATAAACTTAAATCATAGCATGTATGATGTGTTGCACCCGTATCAATTATCCAACTAACGGATTGAAAATGAGAATTATTATTATTACCTGCTGCGACGTTCTCACTTGGCATAGGAGCTTCTTGCACGGTTGAGAGAAGCGACAATAGTTTGTCATATTGCGCAGTAGTGAGGGTGAATAGTGGTTTATACGAACATGGGGTATTCACATCATAACTTTGTAAATAAGAAATGAGGACAGTTCCTTCCTTAACTTCCGGTGGCTTCCCATGAGACTTGAAACATGTGGATTTAGTATGACCTACTTTACCACAATAATCACAGTAGGAACGTCTCCATCTGTGAGAGGGACGTGAACCTCGATTGCTAGTAAGATTATTTGAGATTTCATTTGGAATTTTTTCTTGAATAGCTAACATGACAGAATTAATGGGGGAAAGTGAGTTACTGTCTAACTCATCCCATGATGATTTGAACTTTTGAAAATACTCGGACACAGACATATCTTCTTGTGTGATACTGGTAGCTTTATGGATATTTGATTGCGCTGAGCGCTCTTGAATGAGAACCCAAATATCATGGGCAGTTGCAGCATACGGGATGCTTGATCGAATATCGGAATCGACAGAATTTAAAAGCCAAGAACTTACCATATCATTGTGTTGCTGCCACTTGCATAACTTGACTGGATCAGTTGGTCGTTCAGCAGTTCCGTCAATGAAACTCATCAACTGGTTCCTTGTTAGTAGCATGGCTGCAGTGTTCTCGGATTGATAAAGATCATAAGGATCAGCGGAAGTCGAAGTAGGTGAGACAACGGTATTATTCTTTGCCATTTTGGTGAGTGATTTAATATGATTAGGATCGTATTTTTTTTTTTTTTTTTTTTTTTTTGTTAATAACCTCTTGATACCATAACAGAATTGTTAATGGCAAAGGGATTTGTCTCTTCCGTTGTGGAAGAAGGGAAAAAAGAAACTCATATTTATATAATGATGTTTACATATTTAGGATGAATCAAGAAATAAAAAGTAAATAATCTAGTTTCCTAAAATACAAAAATTCTATACAAATCTTTACATATATAGCTTTAACCAATTTAATTTGAAATCAATGTCTTCTTCACGAATTTTCAATCACAGCTAGCATTTCTCCATTGACTTTGCTACAGCTAATTCATTGCCATTTATAATCTGACTAATTGATGCGTATATATCTCACTGAATGAATGTTATACAACAAACAGACACAATTGTGACATTTTATTTCCGACATTACAAAAACTTCGGGAAAGGATACTCATTTGTGATATATTGTACGTTGCACATATATAGCGTTAACTAAGTATAAAAATAGCGTAAACATATTAATTGGCAACACCTTTAGTAGCGTTGTAAATAAAATTGTATTAAATAAAATTTTAAAACAAATATAAATTATTGTCTCGACGTTTTTATGTGTAGAGAATATTACTAGAAAATATTAAATTTTATAGATAACGTCTTGAAATGGAATTTTTCCTCAAAAGCAGGTCCTTTTTTGTTAGTGCTCGACAAAAAAAAGTTAGTGGTCAACATATTTCATTAGTAACCGACCACCCGTGTAAATAAAAAAAAAACGAAAAAAAAATAAGATAGAAAGCAACTAACTGCCCACAAGATTAGAAAAATATTAGAAAATTTTTATCTCCTAAAATTTTAGCCTTCTTCTTCTTCTTCCTCTCTTCCTTCTCCTAAACAGATCAATAATAATGAAAACTAGTGGTTACCACCGGCCACCAAATCTTCTTTAACCACTCTAGTTTGATGTATTCAGACATCACATGGTAGGAATTAATTTCCTTTCCCCCTTGTTTTTATGTTGTGATTTTATAATTCTTATTTTTCATGTGCGCATCCATGGAGAAATTGGGAAAAACAACATGTCCAACAAGATACGTTATTGACATAACCGCACAAGTTTTTAAATTTTCTGAGGACGTATCTTTCGTTCTTTCTCCTTTTTTTTGCTTATTAGGTTAAGAAATCTCTGCTACAGCCTCTGCAAATTTTGGGGATTTTTTTGTTTCTTTTTTGTTTTATGTAATTTTTGGTTTTCGGTTCAATTGGTATTCCTCCTGTATGTTACATTAGATGTATCAAAATCGTTATTGGTTTGTAAACACGGGCTTTTGATTTTTCATCAACAGGTCTCTACATGGAATTCATTTTCCAGTAAACAAGGCAACAAATCCTTCAAGAGATTGAAGAATATGATGAGTCTCCAGTAGTCAACTTCAACTCAAAGAACGAACTTCAGGCTTCAATGTTAAGTGAGCCCAATTTAGATTTAAAATGTACAGTGTGTAATTTGATTAAATTGAAAAGCATGGATTTGTAGAAGTACTTTCGGTTCAATTGTAATGTTTTTTTTTCCTTGAAGGTTATGTTGTAAATATTTTTCAAAGTTATTGTAATTTTTGCTTATCAGAAGTATATGATCATCTTTTTCTCATCGGTGTTCAATTTAATTGCATAAATATATTTATTTATCTTAAATATAAATTGCTATAAATATTGTCAATTCAAAAACTGCAAAATATTATATAAAGAAAAAACGCCGACTCATTTTTTATTAATTATTCACAAAATAAGTAAAAAAACGGGCTCAGCTGGTCATCCCCGTTTCCCGAAGTTTCATGTGTTTCAGGAGGTCCCAGGTTCAAGTCCCCAATGGCGTAATATTGCAGGAATTAACATGGAAGGTAGTGTTAGTTTGCCCCCTTGTGACACAATCTCGCCCCCCTCGCTTGGCTCCTTGGCAAGGTTACCCATGAGGCTCGCTGGTAGGCTAGCACAGCAACCTGTTCAATTAATGTAGTAGTATGTCGTTGGAGCCTAGTTTGTTAGGCTTCCAACTAGTTTGATGTAATAAATTTTTTTTTTTTTTAAAAAAAAAAAGTAAAAAAATAATTTATTAATAATGTGGAAAAAAATATTCTATGTGGCGCACTAGTAACTTGTGACGCAAAAATTGCGCTAAAAAATTCCCTAGACATAAGTGACGTTTTCAGCGTCGGTTGGATTATTTGTAACACCTGTTTTTATAACGCATTGACCGACAGCCGAAAAACGTCACAAAAATATATTTGTGACATAATACCGTATATTTGTGACGTTATTTTTCATTGAAAAAACCATGTTTTGTTGTAGTATATTTGCATTTAACATTAAATTGATATTGCATGCAAGGAATATTTCTTACATGCAATTGTAAATCCTAACACGCACCTACTTGAACTCGAACACCAATCACTGCCTTCTCAATTCCCTGACTAACTTCACCAGTATTAACAGATTTCCTTAGGGTCCGTTTGGCACCACAACAATTCAACTACCTAGGTAGTTCAAAGTACCTAGAAATTGATTTCCAGGTAGTTCCAACTATCTCCACTCAAAATTCGGTGTTTGGCATATGTTATAGAATTCCAACTATCTCTTCATCAGTTCATGTGAATGCCAACAGAAGAAAAAGAAAAAAACAGCATAATGCAATCTGTACGATCATGAGATAAAGAAACCCTCTCCTGAAGTCCATCGAGTTCATCAGATCCCCTTTCTCGATCAATTTCATCATAGCAGCTCCAACACATCAAACATCAAAATCACACCCTTACTATCAGCAACAGCATTTAAAACAAACCCATTTATTCTTCTGAATTATATGATCCATCCTTGAATTTCTTCACCATGCTTCCCAAATTCACGATCAAAAACTCCACCAAACTCTTCAATCAATCTTCGATTCATAGTAACAGCAGCAGTAGATTCAATTTCTTGATCTGTTTATGAACCCTAATTCATCCGTGACACTCATCAGCATCGATCTCTCATTTTCTTGCTCTTACAGTTGAATTCAACATAACCCAATCTCGTTTATACATTAACAACCTTAGATCTTCCTTAATCTTCCCTGGAAATGAATAACAATAAAGATTAACGAATTGAATCTCACCCTGTTTTCCTGTGAAATTGGCATCTACTAAATTTAACCTAATCAGGGTTTATCAAAGTAAGAAGGATGATGTTTGAGAAAAATCTGAGATTCACGATTGATTAGTAGATAGTTGGTTAAGATTTCGTCTGGTGAAGTTTATCAGAAGAGATGAAGTTTACCAGAAGAGAAGAAGAAAAGTGAAAAAGAAAGAGAAAGGGGAGGAAAATATGGGCGGAGTTTCAACTCCAATGGGGTAGGCTGTCAACTTGTTTTCCATCGGGCAGAGGAAAATGAATTCACGGGAAAACCAAATCCTTCCTAAAAAAGTGATGCCAAATACTATTAAATTGGACTACCTCCCCCAACTCCACTCCTCCCTCAAATCCACCGGTGCCAAACGCACTCTTATTTCATTTGAACTTATCAATGCAGCAACATTCAGTTCACAAATTCAAATACTCAGTTCACAGATATGAGACAATTTCTCAAGCACCAATTTCACTCCGTTGCAGTAGCTTGACCAAATGATTGACCCCATATTAGGCCATTGCACTCAAAACAAAACTTGCACCACCAGTTCCTTCATAGTCTTGTGCTTAAAAACCGTCCATACTAATTTCAGTAGGCAATACTCCAACTTCAGTTCACAGCAAACCCCTTGGATTTGCACCACTCTACTTCCTTGTTCGTAGACATGACCCCGTCAGTAACACATCGCCAGTCGCAGCAATCGGAGCCACCAGCTAGACAGACTACCATTCAATCATCACCTGCAACTCCTTTGAGCCACCATCAACGCCACCTTCCTTCCATTTCAGTTCAACTCCGGCTGCACAAGCTCATGAATATAAAACCAAACTGACAATATAAAACCCATGCCGGCCGACAAAATCCATCAACACCAGCTAGATTCATAGCTAGCTCTCGTTTCTTTCATTTACCTCTGTAGAGCACTAGTTTGAAGTCTCTCGCTTCTCTTGGATGACAACAAACTAAAGACCCCAAACGAACTGTGTGGACCGTGTGGTATAAACTGTTCCTCTTTAAAAGTAGCGGGCCGGGCTTGAGTGATGCCGATATATAAACATACCAGGCCACCACATTTGAGGTTCTCATATTGATCATTTTGCCTCCCTATAACCATTTATGGTTATGGTGATTTGATTCACTTGTACTTTCTACAAAAAACACTAAAATAGAGTGGTTAGCCAAAATATTGAGTCCTAGCTAATATAAATATGGGTATAAAATGTAGCACTTACGTGCTTATCAATAACATGGTCCACTACCAGTAATTTATCTATGACCAGGGATACAGATGGCGGTGTGCTCCTCGGAGACATGAAATTGACAAAACACCCGCCCATTCCAATGTTACACGTAAATGAAATTACATGGAAAATATATTCTTGTTGTATCTTCATTTGTATCCGCGGAGTAAGGAGTCATTTGTTGTTCTTTTGATAGGTATACACAACCATAGAGCAGATGAGTACTCCTAACGGGTGCAAGATGCCAGACACAATACCTTGCTAATTCTTCATCAAATGCACATGAAACATAATTTACTACTACATCAAGGTTTTATGTGATAAACAAAAGAAATAAAAATGAGGTGTACTTGGTCAGCAATGATCCAAAGTGTGGACTCATCATCCTCCTCTTTGTTAACATTATTTTGGAGCCTCGATAAAATGGCATCTGCCTGAGAAGAAAATTTCCATTCAAAAAACACACATATATCTACCTCTCTTTCAAGTTTTCCATAATCAGACAATAACTTAATGAAAATATAATCTGGAATTGCTTATAAAACAATGGATGCAATTTAACAAAACAAGGCTGAAAAGTTCAAGTACAAACTGTCTGAACAAATAAAACCGAGAGGCTTGACAAACAACATATCCTTGGTACATGGATGTCACCAAGTAATGTTGGACCTGATTAACCTTTATCAGCACCAAGAATTTTCAATAGTGCTACCACTTGAAGGAGAAGGAAAAAAGATTGAGATATATTGTACCAACGGTGATTAGAAGTGCTGGTTCAGCATTCTTTTCAGAACAATCGGTAGTTTGAATCCATGTTATGATCCCATTGGCCTGAGGGAAGTACAATAATAAGGTCAGGACTCACCTATTACCTACACATCATCTGAAGTGAAATCATAGAAGCAGTGCAAGGAACTAAACAAATACAAATAATATCTTCAAAACAAAAAAGGAAAAGGGATGTATACAATGTATTGAAAATAAAGGGTTTAGTGCATGCCCGATGGCCAAGCAAATAACACCCTTCTAATAATAGTTACATACGCAACATTTGCAATTTTTATTCAGCTTCTGAAACTATAATTCACCAGTTCCTAGATGTGATTGGTGCAGGGGCATTTTAGATTTGTTTTTTCTATTTGCAAAATTGTTAATTCCCATCCTATTATTGTATTGAGTTATATTTCAGAGTTGAGAAGCTCAAACCTTTGCCTCCGCCAGAGCCATAACCAAACCTTCTGGTTGTTTTATACATTGCTTTCTCATCAATGTCTGCAGTCTAAAGACACCTTGCGAAATAAACAAAAGCTCTGCGATGTAACGCAGAGATGTATCAACGACAGTTTGCGAAGATAACCAAAGATGATTCAAGCAATGACGTAATGGATGAAAACGACAGGAACATGAGGAAGGTGTGACATTTATGCGAAATATCAATATAGCTTGCGAAGTATTAAGGCGGTGCTACCTGAGAAATATCGCAGGAACTCAGATCCGAAATTAGAGGGGATCTTAGCTGTAAATGAGCTGTAATCCATTATGTAAATGCCTATATAAAGGAGAGGAATAGTTCCAGAGAGGATGATGAATTTTTGAATGCGAGAAGAGTTTTTAGGAGAGAGAAAATCTTGTTAAATGTATTTGTGTTCTTGATTCTCTTAGCTTCTGTAATTCCTTAACATCAAATTAATAAAAAAGAACTTTAATCTTCAAATTATGTCATAGTTAGTGATGAATTCTTGAATAGGGTGTAGTGTGGGAATTCCTGCAATTACATTTTGGCGCCCGAAACAGGGAGAATCAAGCTAGAAAATCTCTAATTACAACTTGAAGATTTGAAGGAATTGAAGAAATGGCTGGAAGAAGAAGAAGAAATACATCAGAACCACCAACAACCGTGAGGAGGAGTAAGAGACTTGCAGGAGGAGAAACAAATGAATTAGAAGAATCTTCTAGGGTAAGAACAAGAAGAAATAGAATAGGGATTGAAGGAGAAAATTTAATTCAACCACCAAATCAACGAACACAGGCACAAGAGGATGAGGATTATGATAGAGTAAGTGTGCATACTTGGAGGACGAATTCGATAGAAGAAAATCAAGAAGCGAAAAGAAATCAAGAAATGGATGAGGGAATAATTCATGAAGAGCATGAGGAAATTGATGATTTGAGACAAAGGATACAGGAAGAAATAAGATTAGAAGCAGAAGAACGCGCTAACCTCACAAGGCAAAATCATGAATTAAGAATGGAAAATTTGAGGTTGCAAAACAGAAGGTCAAGAAGTAGCGTGAGATCAAGTTCAAGATCACATAGAGAAGAAAGAAGACAAAATCATCTTGTACAAAATGTTGGTGAAAATCTGATAAATGATCGCTACATTCCACGCGGTGAAATTGTGGACATTAGGCATAATCAATTTGAGGGAGAAAATCAAGAATAGAGAAGGAGAATGTTACGTGATGAAGAGATTCGAAGAAATCGCAGAATAATTGAAGATGATATCGAAAGGCATTATATTGAGCAGGTGAATTTAGCGGGAGAAAGAAAGAGATTGCGAGCTGAAGCAGAAGAACAAGAAATTCAAACATCATTGCGTCAGAATAATCATGATAATCGAGAAAGACGACGTGCGCAAAATCGTAATAATGATAATCTAAATGAGGAATATGAGAGAATTCGCAGAGATGTAGAAAGGCGTCGAAGAGAAGAAAATGAAAGGAAAATTAATTTGCAAATCCAAGAAGAAGAAAATCGCAGAGAAAGGCAAAATCAAGATATTGAAGAAGAAGCACGAAATATCGCAAGACAAGAGAGGCATGAACGCAGACGAAGAGAAGCTGTGTTAAAAAGGCCAATGGAGCAAAATTCTGATAAGGATGAACAAATTTTGCAAGAATTAGTGGAAATGAGAGGGATGATAAATAACAGAAGAGAAGGAGGAAAAAGACAACTTGATGAGGCGATTGAGGAAGCTGCAAAAACTCCATTTACTCAAGAAGTGCAATTAGGAGGAATTCCTCCAAAATGCAATTTGCCGGTGTTGACCAGTATTTTTGATGGGACTACATGTGCTGTCCAGCATATCAAAGCCTACATTCGATGTATGCTACAATGGGAGAACCATGATGTCGTTTTATGCAAATATTTCGCATCAAGTTTAACGGGTGAAGCGCTGAAGTGGTTCGAAAGTATCCCCAAAAATACAATAACTTCGTTTATGCACTTGAAAACTAATTTCTTAGGAGCATACATAAGCAATAACTCTACACGACCTGGAATTGAAGATGTGTTTGGATTGAAGCAAAGAGTTGGTGAAAGCTTAAAGCACTTAACGATAAGATGGAGGACAATGTGCAGTGAAATGGTAGGAAAAGTAGATGAAAGATATCTTATCTTGTCTTTTATAAATGCAATGTTTGCGACAAATCTATTATACATCCAGATATTCAAAGTTAAAAACACAATAACTATGACAGAGCTCCGAGAGTTGCAAGAAGAATATATTGCTTTGGAGGAGAAACAAAATGAGATGGAATCATATCCAATTCTCACAAGCACAAGTTCAGCCGCAACAAATGGAAGTTTACTACCAAAGATGATTAATACAGTGGCAAGTACTTCTCAAAATCAGCGAGAGAACTTAGAAATTGATAATCATCGTAAGATGGTAGCAATGGGGAGTAGAGATCAGGAGGAGCTAGAAAAGGAAAGAAATTTTTATAATCGTAATAACAATAACAAAGTTCCAAGGTTTGATCAACCGCAAGATACTTATGGTGGGCAAAGACAGAATTATTCAAGAGAGCAAAGAGGTCAGAGGATTATATGGGAAGATGTCAAATTGCCACCTCTAAATACCAGTATAGATAAGATTTGGGAGGCGATTATTTTAATGGAGAATATACCTTCACCCTGGAATATGGGGAAAGAACCACACCCTCAAAGCCAAAATCAAGAATTTTGTCCTTATCATCATTTTCATGGCCATTCTGTGAACAATTGTAGGAATGTAAAAAGAATTATTCTACGAATGATTGAACAGGGGAAATTAAATCATTTTCTAGCGAGGTATCCACAACCTCAGCAATTGCCGCAGCCACCAGAAATTCGCAGAGCCAATGTTGCGAAAAATTCAGAAACATTTGTCATTGAAGTAGGAGCTACAGCAAAAAATCTATTTTGCAATTCAATTGTACATTCGCAGAAGACAATAGAAGATTTCCATGACAATGTGCTAAGTAGGGTATTTGCAAGGGATATAGAAGGAAGAGAAGTGATGAATATTGCGAGAATTTCCCCGATAGAAGAATGGCAGAAACAAGTTATTTCTTTTACTGCACAAGAAATACCAGAGCCAGGGAAGATGCATGACAATCCATTGGTGGTGAAGTTAGAGATAAATCCAAAGTACAAAGAAGAAGGAGAAGATGATGGTGACGCAGCAAGTGATTCTTGGGCAATAGATAGGGTTTTAATAGATACTGGCAGCTCGGTTGATATCCTATTCTATCATACTTATCGAACTATGGGTGGAAGGGATGATGAATTAATTCCCTCAACTTACAAAATCTATGGTTTCAATGGTACTGCGAATAAGCCAAAAGGAGAGATTACTATGGAGATTCCGTTGAACAATATCTCTTCAAAAATTAAGTTCTGTGTTGTGGATATAGAGTCTCCATATAATGCTCTAATCGGCAGAACATGGCTTCACGGGATCTTGGGCATAGCTTCCACATATCATCAATGCATAAAATTTCCACATCCTCATGGAATTGGGATAATTAAAGGTGATTGGATTGAAGGGAAAAAGTGTTATGATGTGGACATCAATGCTTGCGAAGAAAGGAACGCAATAAATCGTAATTGGAAGCATAACAGGAAGCAAAATCAGAGAGCAGAAAAATTAATGGTGGACAATGTAGAATTGCGAGGAAAGGATACACTACAAGAATAGTTTGGCCAGAAAGAATCGCTGCTGTTTAAATAAGGTGCAAAGAGGAAAAGGTTGAAATTTTGCGAATAAAAGAAGTGAGGCAACATCATGTTGCGATCAATCAAAAAACAAGGGCAGCAAGAGGTATGTAAACAAAATATTAAAAGAAAAATTTCATTCAGAGTAAGGAGCATTTTCTATCAAAAGAAAAAGACGATGATTTTAAATCATATAAGAACTTTTAATGCAAATGCATAAGACGGGCGCAAATCGCCTAAAAACATATTAAAATGGGACGAACCTTTATGGCGTACACCCTAGTTCGCGGATTCTATTCCGTAAGAGGCAATGTCCTTGAAGTATGTCATAAGGGGGGTATCTCTTTGCATGACTATGGGAAAGGCTATACTGCTGCTGGAACCTAGTCATGGAGAATTTGGGATTATAGAAAATCCATCATACGGGAGAAATAACTTGGATTCCCAACTATATAAGAATATAATTCAGGTTATACCCTGGTTGGGCGCCCGAGAGTTTCTCCCAAGGAATGCAAAGTATGATCAAGGCGCCGAGGTACACGGTTGAGCTGTGGGTGCCCGGGACGGATGAACCTACCCTGGTCATCCATGGCAAGTCTTGACTTACGATGTGTTCGGCCCGAAGAAAACCCCACTAGGGTGTAGTCTCGTAACTATAAGCCATATTAGGCAAAAAGGATAAGAGGATACGAAAACAACTGGTTGTTTCTAGAACCGGATGGGAGGAGATAGTCTTGTATGGCAGAAGTACGTCTCCTTGAAGGGCCAACCAGGGGGAGAGATAAGGGCGATACCCTCCATTAGGGAGTTGTGTATCAAAAAAGACGCCAATGTCATGGGGCTTTATGTTCGCAAGAATATTTAGGCCTGTCATATTGTCGCGTGACAAAGACAGCAATGTCATGAGACTTTATATTCGCAAGAATATTTAGGCCCGTCATATTGCCGCAACACCGGCTAAGAAGCCAAAAAAGAAATGATAAGATGGGATAAATGGGTTTTTGCGATGAGATCAAAAGAAGCGATAAATGAAATCAAACATAAGAGGATATAAATCGCAAAGACGTCCTGCGGTTTCATCGCAAAGACGGCAATGTCATAAGTTTTAAGAAGCAAAGAGAGATTAATCTCATAATACAAGCTTAGACTTATCATGTTGTCGCAGAGATCAAAGTAATTGATAAGGCAAGATCAAAGGATTATTACATATACAAGTAAGAATGTCCTGCGATCTTGTCGTATAAAAGTGGCATAATAAGACCTTTAACTAGGAAGTCAAAATAAGACCACAAGAGATGTTATTTGCTAAATCTTTCGCAGAATTATTTGCGATAATTCATTTATCATATGGCAGATTAATACTAAGAGGCAGCACGGTTTTGCTATGGAGCAAAATTAAGACTTCTTTACAAGGGTAATATATTAATACTTCACAAGGAAGATTATGAGGATCAAATATGGGGATTATAAAGTAATATATCATTATCTTCCTTGTGAAGAATCAAGATAATAAAAATACGATGATTGAGCTAAGATAATAAAAAGACGATGATTGAGCTAAGCAAATGGAAATATCCCGCAAAAATAAATATGAAGAAGAAATATTCGGAAAGTACAATCATTCGCAAAATAGAAATTACATAATGTTTCGCGGAAAATATGATAAAGCAAGATTTAAAATGTCAAAAGAATGTTCTTCTTTAATCTCATCATTCTTGTTTGTCACTATTATCTTCACCAGCAACATCTTCGATATGAGTTTCTCTGTTATCTTCACCAGTAATTTTTCCTTGAATATGAGTTTCTCTATCGCCAGCGATTGATCTTTGAGGAGAATTTGGCTCTTCTACTTCATTAGGAGGATTTTCTTCTTCTTTTTTCTCTTCAGTGGGGTTTTGTTCATCCTCAGAAAAATCTTCTTCACTTGTATAATTTAGATCTTCATCAATGGGACGAGGAAATTCATTATCATCTATTTTCAGGGGTTCGATCTTCGTAGGAGGTAAAGTATGAGAGAGTAGAACATTGTTTATGAAAACCTCAGCGCCCAAATGAGCCTTGCGGAGGCAATTCTTTTCCCGATTTCTGACTTCAATGTCCTTAAAGTATTCAAGGTAGTCAAATCTTCTCAATGCTCTATTGCGAGAATTGGAAAGTGCAATATTCTTCTTGCGAAGTTTGGCTACTTTCATAGACAGGTCAGTGATAGAATTTTGGAGATTTCTTTCAGAATCTGTGAAAGAACAGTTACATATTAAATGGAATTACCGCAAGAAATAAGAGGGGAAAATACCATGAAAAAGATAAAGCAGTCAAAATGACTACCTTCTTTTTGAGAGGATAAAATTTGAATTACGTTAAGGAAACCATTATTCCATTGATTCATGGTATCATCGAAAGTATCGCCAATTTTACCTTTCAAACGAGATTTTATACTTTTCTCTTTAGAAAGAAGATAAGCATTTTGTTCTTTCAAGGAGGAGTTGGATTTCTTCAATTGGGTATAGCCATCTTTGAGATTGTTGACTTTTACACTTAGAGCTAATCTACCTTTCATAAGTTTCTCTTGCTCAGCGGCGGATGATTCGGTTATCTTCTTAATGTCATCCTTCAATATACGAAGAGATTGTTCCTGGCTGTTACACAACTTTTGAAGATTGTCCAATTGCTGCGAATAAGCCATTGTTTTACTCGTAAAGCTACGTTTTTCTAGAGACAAAGTTTTGTTTTCATCTGATAAAGATTCCACTTTCAAATTAGTCTGGTTCAGTGAGTATAAAAGTTGAGTGGCTTCATTACTAAGACGATCTCGTTCGAAAGCTAACTGGCTATTCTCATTCTTAAGATTATTTATCTCATCAATTGAATATGAATAAAGAGCATTCAATTTATCAAATTGACTCTTCATAGACTCTTTCGCAATACGGGCTTCATCAGCGACGATTTCCCATTCAAGTATCTTTATTAACAGATTATGTTTTGAAGCTAAACATGCGACAACAAATAGATAAAAAAAAAAAAAAAAATTGAGTACATAGAAAATAAAGGTTTACTGAAGTAAAAACAGAGGCAGGAAAATTTATACCTTTTAGATCATCATTCCTGTTGCAAAGAATTTGGCATTCCAATTCAGAATTGCGAAGCTTATGATCAAGATGTTCATATGTTAGAGTTTTCGCTTGAAGATCCTTCTTCAAGTTTTCAACCTCGTTCTCTAAAGCAGTTAGTGAAGAGGAAGAACCGCAAGATCCAAGATGCTTGTTTAGAAGCATATAAACATCTTTCCTCGCATGATCTGCAGAAGATTTTATAGCATCATTCAAAACTTCAGATAATATCTGAAAAGCAGCTTCAACTCCTGTTGCAATTTCTTGGGAAGAAGGAAGAGAAGTCAAGGAAGAGGATTTAGTAGAGGAATTTATTGCGGGAATTTGATTAGAATTATCTGTGGAAATAGGAGTGAAAAAAGGAATTTGAATATTCGCAGTTTCGTTCACCGCGGGATCATTTATCACAGTTTCGTTAACCACAGGATTATTTGTTATAGTTTCATTCGTCGCAGCCTCATTTGTCACATCTTCATTCACCATAGTTTCATTCACTATAGTTTTATCTAGCGCAACCTCTTTTATCGCAGCTTCACTCATTATGGTTTCAACCATTATAGGATTATTTGTCGCTACATTTAAAATGGTGGGATCATTGGTGGTAGTGATATTAGCATCAATAGCTTCGTTTGGAATTGATGAAGAAATATTGGAATTCACAGTAGAAGAAGGAGAAGGTTTATCTTGCGGTAGAACAGATTTTACAGGAAAAAATTCAAGAATATTTATTTCATCTGTAAGAGCTTTGATTTGGCGAAAACGCTTGAGAGGTTTATCTTCACCAGTCTGCGAATAATAACATAGATAAGAAACAGAGGCAACAATATTGTTATTAATAAAAGAAATAGGTGTTTCTTACTACCTTATCATTCTCAGACTTCTTCGTCTTCCTAGCACGCTTCTTCTGAGAATTCTTAGGGTTAGGGTTTTTGACCGTAACTTTAATCGATGAAGTGGAGTTACTGATAAAGAAAACAAAATATGGGGATTATAAGGCGATAAAGATAATGTAAACATGAACAAAATAAGGATCGAGATGAGAATTTACCTTTGAGTGTCCATTAGATTTGCAGCAGTTTGAGTATCCATTAGAGCAGCAGCAGCTTGAGTATCCATTAGAGCAGCAGCAGGAAGGATAAAAGGAAAGAGAAAGTTGCAGACAAAGAAAAGAAGAAATTGAAGAAAAGAGGTGAAAGAAAAGACATTCTCGAGTGAGGGCATTTATTTATAGATGAGGAAGGGGTAACCGGGTTAATCGGTTAAAAAGTAAGAATTGACATGTGTCAACGGTAAAACGAAAAATAAGGAATATTGTCGGGGAAAAGACAAGAAATTGCGGCAAATCAAGAGACTTAAATTCTCATGATCTTTATCTTCTTCGCAGAAAAGACATGAGAAGAGGCAAGATGTAGGGTCAGAATATTGTCACAACAATATTCTTGCGAAATAAACAACAACTCTGCGATGTAACGCAGAGATGTATCAACGACAGTTTGCGAAGATAACCAAAGATGATTCAAGCAATGACGTAATGGATGAAAACGACAGGAACATGAGGAAGGTGTGACATTTATGAGAAATATCAATATAGCTTGCGAAGTATTAAGGCAGTGCTACCTGAGAAATATCGCAGGAACTCAGATCCGAAATTTGAGGGGATCTTAGCTGTAAATGAGCTGTAATCCATTATGTAAATGCATATATAGAGGAGAGGAATAGTTCCAGAGAGGATGATGAATTTTTGAATGCGAGAAGAGTTTTTAGGAGAGAGAAAATCTTGTTAAATGTATTTGTGTTCTTGATTCTCTTAGCTTTTGTAATTCCTTAACATCAAATTAATAAAAAAGAACTTTAATCTTCAAATTATGTCATAGTTAGTGATGAATTCTTGAATAGGGTGTAGTGTGGGAATTCCTGCAACTACACCAAGTAAACCTCCTAGCACAAATTTTATACATTGCTTTCTCATTTGTTTTATACATTGCTTTCTCATCAATGTTTGCAGTCTAAAGACACCAAGTAAACCCATTTATTTTTGCAATGCTCAGTCGCACGTTCAGTTTAGTCTGCAGTTGCTCCTAATTTGATCAGCATGGCTAATGGGCATACTACAGTTACAGATTGGATTATCAAATGGGATGATAAAACAAATGATATCCAATTCCAGCAACATAACACCATACATCTCATTGCATACACAATGTGGGCTATATGGAAACATAGATGTGATAGTGTCTTCAAGAATAGTGACCCTAACCCACTTAGAATTATTAGCCATATAGAGCAATATTGTCATTGGCAGCATCTTTGTCTTGAAATTTTTCTCACTAATGTTGTTTTGCAGAGACGACCTAATCTTGTATCTCATTGGCAACCACCACTAGAGGGTTACTTTAAAATTAATATAGATGCCTCAATGATGCCTAATGATACTATTGTTGTAATTGATATTCTAATCCGAGATCATGCATGACATTTCCTGGCATCCATGGGACTCATCCAACCTACCAGAAGCATAACTCAAGCAGAAGCGTGGGGTTCCTACATGCTACGCAATGGGAAAATCAACTCCAATATGCCAAGGTAATATTCGAGAATGACAACTATCATGTAGTGAATCTCATTCAAAACCACAACCTACATCCCCCCTGGCAAGATAGTTGTATCATAAATAGATGTATAAAAGTGATGGATCAGAACCCTCACTGGTCTTGTTCGTATGTAAAAAGGAATTGTAATCAAGCTGTTGATATAATGGCTAAATATGTAAGGAAAAATAATTTAGCCATGGTACGGTGGTGGGTGTGTCCGCCAGAGTTCAAAACAGATTTAGAAGTTTAATATGTAAAAACTAGTGTTTAATAAATAATAAATGAGGTTGTTCTTTGTTAAAATAAAATAAAATCATAGCACAAAATGAAAACATGAGTTCAAATTTGAATTAATTAACATAACATTACCATGATTGTGAAATCAAAACCCATCTCAGTTAAGATATCCTTTCAAGACTTTGATGATGACCCCAAGATTATCTATAAGTAGATAGTAAAGTAAGTCATTGCACATAAATACAATTTTCGATTATTATTTGAACTTTTAGGGTTTAATGAACCCTAAACGTAAACATAGAGTACAGATGTAATGAAATCCTTAACTTAAAGGACGAGTTTTTGCCGCCATTACTGTTAATTGCCTTTCAATTTTTCTTCTTCCACGTTCTGCTATGACCTGTGAGCACTGGATTTATCGACACGGTTGTTGAAAGACTAAAGTCGTTTGTGTTTCTTCTTGATAGGCAGCAGAAGCGAAGAGTGGAAAAGAGGTGTGGAGAACACTCAAGGAAAACCCGGTGGTTCATGTGTAGCACAGACTATTTTCCACTACCTAATTGCTTGTTGATGCCACCAGGGGTTATGGTATGTTCTCTCATTCATCGACGGATACGATAGCTATAACCAAATAAAAATGTTTGAACATAATGCTAACATATCAGCATTCCGAACTTCAATCGGAAATTTCTATTATATCGTGATGCCTTTTTGTTTGAAGTACGCATGCGCTTTTTATCAACATGACATGACTGCAATCTTTTAGTAGAAGACTATGTTGATGATGTAGTTGTCAAATAAGAAACTTGAGCATATTATTCGGATGTTTTACGACAAGTCTTTGAAAGGTGTCGAGAATATAAATTAAGGATGAACCCCTTGAAATGCGCCTTGATGTATCTTCTCAGAGATTTCTAGGGTTTCAGGTGACTGAAGAAGGTCAAGACGCAAGATATTTCTACCATGCCTCCTCCAGACCGTGAAGGAACTCTAAATTTTTATGGCAAGGTATCTTACATTCGTCGTTTCATTCATGGACTAGCTCAATTTGTTGCTTCATTTTCTCCTCTGCTGAAGAACAGAGCAAGTTTTGTATGATCCTCTTCCCAAAAAAAAAGGCTTTCAGTGGAGCCAACAAATATTATTATCACATGTTGTTATGAAGTCTCTTATATAAGGACGACCACTACTTCTTTACATTGCTTCAAGTGACGTCGTCATTGAAGATCGTTTTTCATGTCATGGGAAATTAATCAGAATCATATACATACCTACACATCGATGTTTGTTGGCGCTTAACTTGGTGGATCACAAATTACGTTCAATTATAGTCTTTATCTCGTTAAATACCAGTTAGGGCTTGATGTTTATCTTCTAGTTCGGTTATGGTTATAAATAGTACATAAAGATAATGAAAATAATAGGATCACCGAAATGTGTTTTGATTAAAGTAAGTTGGGTACGTCGTACTTAATTTCAATATTAGTCTCTCTGGTTATTTATAGTAGCGTAGCTATAACGCAAGAAGCATGGTTGAGGAGAAACCTCCTTAGTCAAGATGGAGATGATGTTATGATCCACTTAGACTTATGAGGAATCGCCTTAGTCAAGATATTGCTACCATGCATTCATCGATTCATTCATGGACTAGCTCAATTTCTAGCTTCATTTACTCCTATGTGACCCAACAAGAAGATTTATTTCATAGGATCCACCAATTATTATTATCACATGTTATGAAGTATCTTATATAAGGACGTCCACTACTTATTTACATTTCTTCAAGTGACATCACCATTAAAAAATGCGTATTTCGTGTCCTGGGAAGGTGTAATCATATACGTACCTACACAACGATATTTTTTGGTGATTAACTTGGTGTATCACAAATTACGATCAGTTACATTCCTTAGTTGGTATCTCGTTCAATACCAGTTAGGGCTTGATGTTTGTCTTCTAGTTCGGTAATGGTTAACAGTACAAAAATATAAATAAGAATTACTGAAAAGTGTAACTTTACTGATCATAATAAGTTGGGTACATTGTACTTGGTTTACAAGATTAGTCTCCCTGGGTATTTATAGTAGTGTAGTTATAATGCAAGAATTATGTCTGATGAGGAACCGCCTTAGTCAAGCTGGAGAAGACGTCATGATTCACTTATACTTCAATTATTTTACAAGTAAATTCATCGACCTCGATATAGTTCTCATTTCTTGTTGTAATTCCTACTTTAGGTGTCGATCTCTTGACTTCCAACGGCTTTCTTGGTTTAGTCTTCACTATGGGATTCAGAAATCAGGCAGTGCACGTGGCTTTATCTTTGTCTTTAGACCGTGAGTGTAGGAATGTGGTGACCTTCAGGTCTTCGCACGTACTAAAAACTCGTTTACAGATTTTGACCCGGGTTCTGTCTCAACAATCAGCTCTTATGACCTTACAACTATCAGTACTTGGTAGATGCTACACTTTGTCATGTACATATTTCCCGAAATTTATTTAAAGTTTAGTCTTTTGATTGTATTTATTTAACTTTGGTTAGGTAGTTTTTACAACTGGCTTAGATGAGAGATGCATCTTTATTTTGGTATAAATATTATATTTATAGCTCAGCTTTTATAGCTTAGATAGAAGATGCAAATATTGTTTCGCATGGGAGATATTACCTAGATATCATATCTTTGAGATCTTTTTGACCCGTTATTCCTTTCTCTTTCCCCAAAAAAAAAATGGAGTATCTTTTTGGTAAAGATATTGCATTGCCATATAATAATTAAGGTAGCATTTACTTCACTTGTTTTGATTAGTTGATACATGTCGATTTTGGAAATTTAATATTATTCCTTTGAGGAATGTTAATGGTTAATCCTTGATAATCTCAAAAGATACTGTTATTTCATTATGAGCACACTTTTTAATGTTAAGTATATTTAATAATTTTTCTCAAGACTCAAAAAGTTATAATTGGTTTTCTTCACCCTTTTTTGAAGACTGAGGAGTTTTTTTTTTTTTTTGGTAATTCAATTTTCATTAATGGAAATCAAGATTACATAGATCTCAAGTACATCAAATTGAAAAAGAAAAAAGAAACAACCACCTTGTAACGGTACATGATTGAAAATTCCGACAAGGAAAAGAGAAGGAATTCCAAATATTGACCTAATACAAGAATGTAAGAACCGATAAAATCAGAGAGAATATGGTCTTCATAATATTCATGGACCATTTGATAAATCTTCTTCCTGATCAAGTAATGCTCCAATGGTATAGGAGTAATCTGCAAATTTTTTGACCGGAGAAAAAAGAGTAATCTGGATCCGGTGATGTACTTGAACAAACATATAATCAAGATCAAGTAACCATTAAAATAAAAGAGAATCACCATTAAGGTGAAGACAAAAATCACCATGAAGGTGAAGAAAATAAGCCTAATAGGAAATAATCCTTTTATTCTAAAACTAAAAACACAAAAAAACTAAGATCCTTACTCAGATCTAGCCCCAAATGGACTAGATCTGAGCAAGAAGATGAAATTGGGTTTTTGTTTTCTCTTGGGGAAGAGGAGAGAGAGAGAGGGGAAGACTGGGGAGTTAAAGTGGATTTTCCTCGCCCATTTAGATTATGACCTATTACGACTTGAGATAATGGATATTAATGCCACTTTCCATAATTATGGAGAGTTTTAATAGGGTAAATGTACCGGCTGAGGAGGTTTTCCTTTCCTCTCTCATTTTCTTACTTTTATAAATAATTCCATATCTGTAAATTTCTTTTTACAATTTCATATTTTTACACACATCTAAGAACTTTCACAATTTTTTCAAACATTTTGGCGATTTAAAGTTTATAGCCTGATTTCTGCAGAATCTTTTTCGTTTCTATTAATGGCGCATCATCAGGAAATTTTAGAGCAGTCGTTCCTAGGAACTAATCAAATCTGCTACATCCTTTTATCGATTAGTCACCCTGATCCATACACAAGGTTTGTGGCTAAAATGAAAGATATCAAAGATGGCGAGTTACTATCCTCTGAAGCTAGAGGTGTCAAACAGGCCGGCCCGGCCTGGCCTGTTTTTGGTCGGTCTAGCCTAGCATGCGGCCTGACCTGGGGTCGGCCTGTTAATTTAGCAGGCCTGTCCAGCCTGGCCTGGAAATCCAATTAGTGAGCCTAGCCTGGGCCTGAGCCATGCCTTCTTTAAACCGGGCCAGGCCAATCCAGGCCTGGCTAGCCTGCCATTAATTTCTAATGTCCTTAAAAAAAATATTCAAAGACGCGAATGCAGAGATTTGAACTCAAGTTCTCACTCTGCTCGTTACCATTCCCAACCATTACGTCCATCGTAATGTTGCGTACAGATTCACAATATATATATAAAACTTCTATAAAGACGACTATGATTTTGATCTCCATAAAAGTTGTATGATTAAATTAACTTTATTACTAATTTTTATTTAGGTAATAAAATAAAATCCATACTTAATTAAATGCATACTATAAATAAGTAAGTTTCCAACATTAAAAGAGAATCTTAAAATTTATTGGGTCAATAAAAGGAGAAAAAAAACAACTAATCAATATTACATTTTGGAAAGATCTGGTATGATTGTCGACATTATACTTTGTGACATAATTAATTAAATTTTGGAAAGATCTTGCTTCATCATATATATACCATAAATTAATAACTAGTAGCTGTTTTGGAATTTATCTAATGAGTACTGAAAATTGAAGGTGAATAGGGTTCACACAAAGTTTCGTGGATCTGTGGTAGCAGGCAACCTACCAAAGGTGTTTCAGCGTTAGTGTGCGTGGGTTCGAGTCCCAAACATTACACATTTTTTGTCAAATATACTAGACTAGTATAGTATAGTCCACTATCCAGGCCATAGCAGGCCTAGCCTGGCAGGCTTATCCAGGCCCAGGATGAAACAGGCCTGGCCATAACAGGCTAAAAGGCCAAAAATTGGAGCCCAGCCTGGGCCTGCTTTGAGCCTGGGCCTGGACATGTCTGCTTTAACCACGGGCCTGTCCAGGCTTTAGCCTGTTTATACGGGTCAGGCCGGACCAAGTCCAGGCTGGCCTGGCCTCTTTGACACCTCTATCTGAAGCTAATCTACGAGATATTACTTTTCAACTTCATCCTTTTGTTCATGACTACTTATTCTTATGGACTTTTCCCCTGGTTAGATAAACAACAGATTCTATGCTTTTATGAAGGTTGAAAATGATAACAACGATTGGACTCAATTCACAACTAAGAAGATTAGTGCTTTGGGTATCTTTCAGAGATATTCCCTTTAGAAGGCCACGAAAATGGACATCCCAACCAAGCTTAAATATATTGCTAGGATGTCAAGTGTTCACTCTCTTGGTTATAGTAGATCAATCACTTTTGATTATAGTAGAGGTGGTAATTATTTCCCGTTACTTATTTATGGAGACTGGAAATTTCCAAATGGAACTTCCTCAGAGAAACTTCATTTTAGGAAGTCTTTTAATCCAAATCCTTTTCCCATAAGTATTTCTCCGGCTACTTTTTTTTAATTATCTTATGAAAGTACCAGTTTATTACTTTATGGTGGTTTCACTTATATTTTTTTATTTTCGATCATTTGTCAACCTTTAGTTCCTTCTGATATATGTATTTCGGAAATGACCTTGGGAAAGCTAAGGATTTTCCGCCTAAACCTTGGTCATATTGACACCAATGAAAATACGTATGAGAACCTTTCAAAGGATACGATCAAAATTTCTGATATTAGAGGTCTTGAACACCATGGGTTTGACCTTTTGACTTTCTTAAAGTTTTATCCTATGGAAACTATAAGAGCTAGGAGAGTTAAAACTCACAAGACTTCTCCTGGAAAAGTATCTTTAATGGAGGATCCCGAGGACAATATTCATCCGAGTAAGAGATTACTTAAATCTAAAGGAAATTTTATTCAAGATAGTAGAGTTTAGACTGTAAACTCTTTTGGTGTTACTGCTATCACGAGCTATTCTGGTAAAGATAAGGGTAACGATGTCTCATATCGTGTCCTAAAGAAAAAACGTAAACATTATAGCTTTTTGGCTCCTCCTCCTTTTGTAGCTGGTTCTTCCGAAGAAAACTCAGCTCAGTTCTTTCAGGAAAACTGATTTCCTAAGTTTAACACTTATTCTAGTTCATTCCTTCTTAGTCCGAGAGGTCCAAAGCTAGAAAGGCATCACTGATTCTCAGTGCCCATAAGAAGATCCATGGTGAAATTTTTAGCTATTTTAACTAATTGGGCACTATTTTAATAGCAGGTAAAAATCTTCCCTTTCATATTCTGTATTGGGGGAGTCTTAC